>JASXSY010002521.1:0-56492 GCA_034509805.1 Sipha maydis | reverse complement strand
AATATACTCTTTGCCTTATAGGAATGTCGTATACGATTATGAAAAACATATATAGGTATATATGATTAGAAAGATCCTACTGCGTCTTACATGTGCAATAATCTAAAATGAAATCGTTCATGGATAATGTAAATAGATTTTATAAACATATTTATCTTGCAATAGAACGTAGGTAAAATAAAATTTAATTTTTTTAAATATTAAAATAGTATTGTTGATGAGATGACTCTGGAGACGTTATTCACCGGTTCATAAGCAAAAACTATACCAACGACGAGCGTGAAACATAATATTACATCATACTATAGGGAACTTAGCCCGAATAAGTATAATGAACAGTAATCGCTAACGCGTTAGTTTTCACCAAAAACTATTCCCAAACAGCCCACCCACACACGATCGATACAACAATGATTTCGATCTGCACCGCGGAGGCCTTTCTACGAAATCATGGGTCACGTAAACACAGTTTTCTCGTTGAAATTATCCGAGAGCCTCGTCCCGCTAGGTAGGGGATCGATCTCGGCGAGGCCACCAGGGTCCCAAGGTCCCCCCCGCGCTTGGCCCTCGCTCAAATTACGCCGACCGCCGGACGTTGCTGGGTGCGCGGCCGCTGCCACGATTTCGTTCGGAAACGTGAACGTCGATCGCTGCGCAGCAGGCTCAATCGATCAGTGGGAAAAGGTGTCGCATGAACGAAACGAGAGTTTTTACGTCCGACGGTCGGGCAACACTGCGCACTCGGAGTGGCAAGCGGGCGGGCGAGCGACACAACGCGGCTGCGCGTTCTTTGTTCTCGCGACCCCTTCCACATAGCGTCGTCAAGGCACCGGCAGCAGCTGCTCGCCATCAACGGGCTGTCCCCACCGCAACGCGACCCGTGCGCACACTCACGCTCTCCTCGCGCACATATTTTCTTCCCGTCCCGCGGGTCTCTCTCGTCCAAAACGTCACCGAACCCCGCGTCCGTCCCGCCGCACCGTCGTTACCGGTTTACCACTACCACCGCGTCGGCGTGCGTACGTCCGTGCGCAATAGGCCAGAGAGGTAAGTGGTGGTCGAGGGATCGTAGAGGGGGTGGTAGCGCGAAGGGAAGGGCGACGAGCGGTGGTTAGCGTACCGAAACGGCCACCCGTCGCCGCCGAACACTGAACACTGCTCCGACCGCGGCCGTACCATTTACTCTTGAGACGACGGCTGTGACCACGCACCACAGCTCGTTCAGCTACAGACGTGACACGATTCGAGTGTTGTTGACGGCACTTTGCTGTTGTCGAGGATACGGCGAATACTTTCGCCGCGATGCAGTCCCAAACGCACCATGCAGCCACGGTCATACTGAAATTGGAGGACAACTCGGCCGCTGCGTCGGCCGGTAAGTCTCACACGACGATTACATGGTTCATAATAACCTTAATGTATATGTTCTCGACGACACACTACCTGCACGCCGTGGACGACCGTCCCCGACGGCGGTGTGGTCGTTATTAACTATTATCGTACGGCAGAGAAAAGGTCGGTTCATAAGTTCTATTTGTGTACCGAAAGTCTATACGACGGAAATAGAAGACGGCGCACCGTGAAGGTGTACGATCTGGCGGAGTGAGAGAGAGTGATTTCGTAGTGCGACGTCGTGGTCCCGTCGATGACGATCCGTCTGATTACAATTGTTCGTTTCACACGTCCCAACGTGCTACGATTGATAATCATTTATTTTAAACTTAGGATTTTATTTTCTTCTACGGGTTTTTTCTCTGCGTTCCATGTTGTATTACGTAGCACGCTGTCTACCTATGCGATCTCCGTACGTACGTGATCTTCGTCGACTGCATCGTATTTACTTGTGTTCGCGCTGTCGCGGTCATTTTGGCCCGACTGTTGACAACGTGTTGTTATAAAATCTGTTTCTTAATTATTTCTGCCATCGATTTCAGTCATTTTTGCCAGTCTTTTCTGTTCAGTCCTCAGTTTAACCATTCATTCGGCGGCCACCACCATGTTGATACTGAGTGCTCTCAATCAAAATGAAACTGTGCTCCACGTCCAGTTTGGTTAGTACTTATCTACATGCCATGTGCATAAAGCTCTTCTAGCGTTTATGGTTATCGATTTTCGTCTACTTCAACACGTTTACCGGTTTTCGTGTGTATATGTACACAATAGATGTCAGGGCACATCATCACCTGCACTATGTACTGGGTACTTGCACCCATTTTGTTCTCGTGTATGAAATACCCTTCTAGACGTTGATTTCTGTTTACCAAACATTACATGTATTGGTTCGGTTTTCGAGTCCTCAAGGTAAGACAATTGGAAAATACTTTCCAAAATACTGATGATTGGGACTTGTTGATGTACTTGATATTATTCTCAGTATCTGTGAATTATTCAGCTTGGGTTTTATTCAAAGTTAAAATGTATTATGTGATTGCACTTATTTTCAAGTTTTGTTTGAATTGTTTCAAACTGAAACTTGTCGTTTTTATTTTATATATTCAATGTACGCACTTTAAATGGGTAAAATATGCACTTAATATATATATAAAAAGTATTACAGATTGTATAAGAAATTTTTTTATCATATTTCTATGTTTCTTATAGTAAGAAAAAATCCAATTTTTTTTGGATATTTCTAAGATGAATTGTACCATTTTGAAAATTATTCAAACTTTTTTAATAGAAGCACATTAGTTTTTTCATACAACAATATAATAATAGCAGTTATGATAATATTATAGAATATTTCAAAATCTTAACAATAATACATAGTACCAATACCCATATTTTTTAACTTTTGGATTTTCATTTTAGATGACTTGTTCAAATACAAAACGATTAACTTATAAACTACATGTTACTTTAAATGTACTTCATATGTCACAAGTTTTTTCATGTTGAAGAACATTTATTTCTACTAAATATTTATAAGCTCATGATTAATAAAATATTAAATACTAAGACAAGATGTACTAAAATGTTTATTTTTTTTTTTGTTTAATATGAAAAATGGACATAGAACTGGATCCTTACCATATAAGAAACTTCTTGACTGTTTACTACTTGATTACTTGACTGATATAATGTTTATAAGTGCATATTTAATTATTATCTGTGTATGAAGCCTATACAATATTTTACATTCAAAATATTAATAATATAAATCGTATTTTAATTATCTTATTATGGTTTCTATTATATATTATTAAAATATATCTAAATCATTAATTTCATATTTATAATTATTTAATTATTGTAACTTTAATTGTTGATTTTTTTGTTTAAGTGATAAGCTTCTAGGTAAATATTCTGATCGATACTATAATTTTAGTAACCATAATATTATTTTATAATACTATTGAGAAGTTAGATTTGTATGATATTTATTTCAAATATCAAGACTGTAAGGAAACTTCATTTTACTGTGATACACATTATACTCTAAGCTGTAGAATACTATTCTGTGACAAATCACCTGTAATTGGAAACTGTGCTTCTATATAGCTTGATTACAATTACAAGGTGTATTGTATGCAAATACAACTATTTTTTATCTATTGTCCTAATATGTTCTTATAAAAAATAAAGCATAGTTAATAACTTATTAATTATCTTTGTATATCCCTTAACATGGACTTATAGTCAAAGTCCGATACTTTGTATCTAAATGATTGTATATGTCAATTTTAAGTTATTTATAGACTAGTGCATACTGGAGCATTTAAGTGTAATGTAACAAAGTTAGTGTGCACTTGTATGTTACATGTTACAAATAACCAGTTCTTATGTTTGGGACGAGCATTATTCTTTATCGGTTGATCGCTGGTCAATCTATCAGTTATTCACCCTTTGTTCTCATGTTACATTGTATATAATGTCTAATTTACAATTAGCTAGTTTCTACTATAAAGTATGTATCTTTTTACATATTTATTTTCTCAACTTCAATTTTTTACTTACAGTTACTTAAATTTATTTAGGTCACTGGAACTGATTTATTTAATTTAAATTAAACCAGCTTAAAGGCTTTCACTTTTATATAATATTTAAATTAAGAACTTATTACAATTAAACCTCCAAAACTTAAATTTGTCTGGGACAAATTATAAATAAAAAGAAACGGATGGGCCTCGCTCTGCTGTACAGTTGGGGGTGGAGTGCGAGTGCACCTCGTTTATAGGATAGGTCATTATTACAATGGATTTGTTAAATTTGAATGCAATGATAGATATCATTGTATACGAATAACGATTCTGAACGGAGTTAATATGTTCGTCTAGGATATAATACATTGTTATTTATAAATATTGTAAAAAGTATATTTTATTTTGAAACGATAAATATATTTTTCAATTAGGATGGGTTGGTAGTTGCATACAGTGACATAGTTTGTCAGTCTAGAATATTATACATTATATTATATTTCACATGTAATTTTACGTCAATATTCGCTGTTCAAACGCTTATAAAAAAAAATTGTGCCTATGGATTTTAATAATTTTTGAATGACAATAAGAACTACTTCTGTGGAATCTTCTATTAAATTTTCAAGAAATTTGTAATAGCCAAATTTTTTTTATTACCGATTATAAAAATAAAATTTAAAAAAATCGAATATTTTAAATGCCTATAAGTGGCTTAAAAGTCAATATAATATTTTTAAAAAAAAATGACATAAAGGAAATGCCAATCTTAACAGCTGATAGAAATTTCAAAAATCTGCGACTTATACTTTTTGAATTATAACAAATATTTAAAATGGTTTGAGAATAAATCGCTATTTTATGCAATTTCGTAAATATTTAAATTTCAAACAGTCATAAAATTTTTTCCTCTAAGTACAGTATAAATTTTTTTACCGATTTTTGAAGAGTAGCTTATACATAACCTAGTGTTAAAATTTTGAACCTTAAGTATGAACAGAAAAAATTTTATGAATTTTTATTTACAAAATAACTTGCAAATTTTCGCAATTTTTACATATTTCGTATAAATTGGAACTTTGAGCACTTATAAAAAAAAATTGTGACTTACGATTTTAGATTTTTTTTTATCAGTTAAGGAACAACTTATAAGAAACCTTGTATTAAATTTTCAAGATTTTCTGGCCGGCCAAAAAAATTTTATCGTTATTTTAAAAAAAAAAAATTAAAAAAATTGAAAATTTCAATTGTCTATAAATAGCTCAATAAAAGTCAAAATACTTTGAAAATTTATCGGTGTATCGAACGCTAATCTAAACATTTGGTGAAAATTTCAAGTATTTACATCGATTAGTTTTTGAGTTATAGCAAAATAAAAAATTTAATTTTGTCGAAAACTGGTTTTGCGTAAAAACTCCCGTTTTTCCCTTATTTTTTTAGGGATTTTCCCGTCGCATTTAAAAAATATTGAAAATTTTTTACTTTTGACCCCCCAAAGTATCAACTAGATTCACTTTCCTTTCAGAAAAGTTGCTACATAAGCAAATCGAAGCATTTTTACTGCCAAAAAAGGTGTCGTCAGACACAAAATAAAAAAAAAAACACACATCATTGTAAAACCAATAGATTTCATCACTCCGTTCAGAATCTAAAATATTTTACTATATAACATTCACAGACTTAATTTTGTTAATTATGCTCAAGACTATACTTTTTTTTAGAAGAAATCAGTAATTTTTAGATTAGGACTTACCTGTATAGTTTTTATTCAAGTTGAACACGAAAAAAAAATCTCAGTATTTCTAGTTCTCAAATATTTTTTGCTTTATACTTGTAGAATATCTTATGCTCTAGCAAGAGTAATTACAGGTGACTGTCATATCTAGGGTTAGGATGTTGATGACTTTTGCATTTTTTTTCCTTTGATTCTATACAATGCTATCCTAGCTAAAAATTTGTTTCATGCTCCTTTGATGCGGAGTATTCTAATTTTATTTTGCATTTTTGAAATTTTTAGCTATAAATGCATTTTTTTGTTTTTTAATGTAATTTTTCAACATTTTAAAGTCATTTTTTCATCTTTTAGGACATTTTTTGTACTTATTGTACAATGTGGGGCGTTTTTCTCAAATTATAGATTTTAGGGAAATGTTACACTCAAGTTTGGATAAGTAGTAAAAAAAGTTTGAAAACAAATTTAATTTATTTAAAATCAAATTTTGGATTTATACCTTCGAAAATAACTCAATTGGAAACGTCTGGGATGTTATAATCAGAGTCAATTAAATGTATAAAAAAAATTGAGTCTTTAATCCAAAAAGCTCGGACAAACAATAGCTACCAAAATGGAGTATGTCATTTTGAAGAATAATGGATTTAAAATTGTAACCAACATATCTGAAATGCTAGATTGCAAAGGTGCAAGAGAATATAATATTTTAATTGTACAGTGCAACAATGCAATATGAATATTATTATTACATCAACATCCCAACTCTATTAATGAGAATATTTTAAATATAATTTTTTTTAATTTATATTTTACTTTTTAATTTATTTTTAATTTTGAAATTTATTTATAAATTATTTAAATGCTTAATATATTTATAATTCATATTTTAAATTACTATTACCCATATCTCTAATAAAAATTATTATTTATAAAGACGTTTTTTCACTTCTTAATTTTTTAGATTATTGTTAAGGTCATTTTTTGAAGTTTTTATGGCATTTTTGCACTTTTTTAGGGCATTTTCGAATTTTTTTACAGTATTTTTGTGTGTTTATTAGGTCATTAACATCCTAACTCTAGTCATATCTATACAATTTTTTTACCAATTATGTAATTTATTATTTTGGTAATTTTTGATAATGTTTTTTAATAATTCTGGTTTAAAACCTTAAATAGTCAGAAATTACTTTAAGCTGTTAAGAAAGTAGTATCCTATACCTACTCTATTCAATTTAAGATTACACCAGGCAGCGGACGAAAACCGGTCCTGACCACACATGCTATTCCCCCACTATCGGTTATTGGTGGTGTTAAACGATTATTGCCGATCAATTAATTTTGGGGGTTGGGCAGCGGGCAGCGATTAGTCGTACATGTGCAAACCGGTGTACTCTTAAGTTGAATAGAGTATATAAATTCTGTATTGTAACATAAGCCAAATTAATTTTTGTTGATTTTGTTTTATAGATAAATAAATACATTTTTGGTGTTCTATAGATAGTTTTAACATATACCATTCATGCTATACTTGTATAATGTAAATGATTATAACTTTTATCATTAATTTCAATTTTATAATTTGTATAATTTTCTACTTAATACCGAATAAGAATTTATGTTTGATGTTAATTTTCATAACATATTCACATGCTTCATTTAAACACTACTACATCACTTATACATCTAAAAGTTATGACTTATAGATTATAATTTAATGTAAGCATATTTGCATATATTATTATGACCTGTCTATTTCTCAATATATTTTGTGTGGAGTATCTTAAAAATATGGGCAAAATAAAAATATAACTTACTATTATTTTATTTTGAAGGTTTGTTAGAATTGGCACATAGAGAATACCAAGCTGGAGATTATGAAAGTTCTGAAAGACATTGTATGCAACTTTGGCGCCAAGAACCTAATAACACTGGTGTATTATTACTTTTGTCATCCATACATTTTCAATGCAGGCGCTTAGATAAGTGAGTTTAAAACAATTGACTTAATTCATATTTTATATTTTCATTTTATTTAATTTTCATTAGATCTGCCCAGTTTTCATCATTGGCTATTAAACATAATCCTCTACTAGCTGAAGCATACAGTAATCTTGGAAATGTTTTCAAAGAACGTGGGCAACTTCAAGATGCACTAGATAATTATCGCCATGCTGTACGTTTAAAGCCAGATTTTATTGATGGCTATATAAATCTGGCAGCTGCTCTTGTAGCTGCTGGTGATATGGAACAAGCAGTTCAAGCATATGTTACAGCATTACAGTATAATCCTGTAAGTGTATGACTATTAAAAAAAATATAGAACTTAATAATTGATTATTATAAATTGTTTAGGAATTGTATTGTGTTCGAAGTGATCTTGGAAACTTGTTGAAGGCATTAGGCAGATTGGACGAGGCTAAGGTAAAGACAACCATTAATTGCATTGATTAATTAATTTTCCAGGTGTTCTGTTGTAGATCGGTCACTGATAAAAATAGAATAAGTTTTTTGAATTATAATTTGTTTATTAATACTCAAGACCGCTATTGGAATTCATCTGTTGCGCGCATATTACTGAATTTTTTGAAACAAATGATTGAATGCATTTTGCTTACTGTAGCTTTATTATTCTTTGTCAGTTGGTTCAAGAATTTCAGTATTAATATTAAAATAATTTTATTCCGTGAACAATTGTGTATTTTTTTTGGTTGTTTGCGGAATTTCAGTTGTTAATCATTATGTATGTTTTTATTTATATATATATATGTGATTTTTTAAGAATATTTCCTTATTCTATTAATATAATTAAAAACAAAAAGAATTTAACACCTTTTGAAAACATACATTCTGATTCAATTGACTTGCGCGGCGCTTGCCTATATTTATTTACGCGCGGGAAAGAATTAAATGTTTTATTTAAAAAAAAAGTTCATAATTTAGATATATACGTACATATATATTTGTATAACTTGCATTATAATTAATATATGATTTATTTTAAAATGATTTGATTGTTTAATGTTTAAATTAAATTTTAATAAATAATATTTATTATTATGTAAATCATTAATTTTTTTAATAAGAGCATTTGATTCTTTTTATTGTGTTCTATGAGTACAAATTACAGCACTAGTTTGCAATATTTAATTAGTTTTTTGTTTCATTTATATCATAACAATTTTATGATTATTAATTTAATAAAGTAAAAATTACTGAAACAAATAATAGATTAAGTGTTGAAAACTATGTGTTTTTGTTGTTGAATATCCAATAGCTGTCTTTTAATTTTGACGAAAGTAATTTTTATTTGGTTTTTAAAAAGCAAATTAAACTTAAATTTAATATAAATATTGTAAAGCAATTAATTTAAATTTTGTATTATTATCAATAATAATTGAAGTAAAAACATTTAAAAATATTATTTTTTTTTTATAGATCTCATAGTTAGTATTCAATTTATTTTATGCAAATTAATGATAACAATGTATAAACCTTTCATTGTTTATATTATTGTTTTTATCATAATACATAAAATATTAGTATTAGTTACGATAAAACCAAATTATTTCCTATATTTTAAAACAAGTTTTTTATTTGCTTTACAATTTAAATAATTATTCATAACTTTGATTCATCTAACTGATGAGATTTCATTAAAAGTTTTCAATGCGCCGATCTACAACAAAAAGTTATCAACATCTTTATGACTTCATTTGAAATATTTTCATTATTTTCATCTCTTATCCATTTTTCCTGTTTTTTTTCTTCCTTAAATTGGTACTCATATTATTTTCCTGGTTTCAAAAAGCGATGGACAACCCTGAGTTCCTTGATATGAATGGTAAGTAATTAAGAAAAAAAAAAATCATTGCCACTTTCTCGATCTGGGAATTTTATCATCTCTACTATTAATGAAGTAAATATTTTGCTATTTAACTCAATATCTTTAATATTTTGTACTAATTTGTTCTAACAAATAACTAAGTCTTATTAGTTTCTAAAAAGTGTTAGAAGCAAAGAGTTTTTGATCGAGAAAGTATTCTTTCAGGGGTGTATTTACAATTTTTATCTTAAAACCAATTTTAAAGTGACTACTTTAACAGTATTTTCTATTTTAAACCTATTACAAATTTTCTTTTCGAATACAATCCTTAACTAATACATAATTATTAAATTAAACTTAATTATCACATTCGAAAAAATAATTTACAAATCTAAATCTTTTATTCTTAATTCAAATAAATAATTTTTTCGTGAAAAGAACAATAGATTTTCTTTTTATTAATATAAAAAATTCGTGCATACTAATATCATTCGGATTTTTTTTACTTTTCAGGTACCATCCATCAATTTTTCTAGGTCCATGATACGAAAAATGTTGTGTGTTTAGTTGATGAGGATGTACGGCGAGTGTGTTCCTATTTCCTGAATAGCTACCACCTCATACATTAATAGGTACTAAGTAATTCACATCTCTTTAAATCAAATTTTGTAAACGGGAAATTTCACCAAAAGTACTAAATTTATTGGTAACCACTCGCCTCACACTCTCGTAACAATGATCATCTCAACGGTGTGATTGCCGGTTCACACACAAAAAAAAAAAAAAAGGCTAAATGTTATTTTTTTCTTATATCATAATCCTCTAATAACTTCTTTGAGAAAATTATGATGTTTTCAAATATCATGATAATATTACATTATAATTGACTAATATTAATATTTTGTCATTCATGATTTTCTCCAATTGAAGTGGGCAAATATACTAGGTGTTAGGATTTTTTTTTCTTAACAAGTGCATTTTTTGTTTTTGTTTATAGGAATGTGTCAAGAGATGTGAAGTTAATGACGAAGCATGCGCGCTAGTGTACATTTTCTCTCCTAACACTTCTATTGTGTTAAAAAAAAAAGAATAAAGTATGGCTTGAGCGCGTTTAGGTCCCATTATTAACATAATACGATTATTAAAATATAAATATTTTTTTGATCGTGTCATGTTGCTGCGTAGTTGCGCGTACTGTCTGTTGGCTGTTAAAATGATTATGAAGACTCCCTTTTCCATTTGTTTAATTTAATTTGAAAAGAAATTATAATCATTATAAATTAGTTTTTCAATTTAAATTATTTTAGCAGCTTTTACAGACAATTATAGTCTTGGTTATAGACTTGCATATTACATGTTTTCTTCTGCGCTTTCCCAACTTTTTAAAAACTTTTTGGAGAGGAATTTGTACATAACACACTTTTTTCATTCTGTTTTCCGTTTACACTTAAAATATAAGACACAATTATTACTGTTTATTAATTATTATTTAAATTGTTCCTTTCCTTAAATTTCCTATGGATTCCTTCTACATTTTATATTTACAGTCTTGCTATTTGAAAGCTATTGAAACTCGACCAGACTTTGCTGTTGCTTGGAGTAATCTAGGATGTGTATTCAACTCCTTAAATGAGATATGGTTAGCAATCCATCATTTTGAAAAAGCTGTTGCTTTGGATCCAAACTTTTTGGATGCGTATATCAATCTCGGGAATGTATTAAAGGAATCAAGAATATTTGATCGGTAAGTAGTTGTTTATTTTATTTACTGATTACATAATTTAAATAAAATATGCTTTGAGATTTTAATTCCCTGGAGTTTATAAAAAATTTAAAAAGTTCTTAAATATATCAAGCTTATATGAATGGTAATTAACCAGATTTAACCATATTCTTTTTATTATTAATTCATTTATCAATTTCGTAAATTGTAAAGTAATATAAAATTATACAAAAATGTAAGGTAATAGTTTATATGATATGTAAGGGTATAGTAAGTATTTATTGTAGAGGATGACCGGGGAGTATTTACCTCTGCAAAAAAAATTGTATATATATAATTATTAATTATTTTCTTCTATGGCATACCGCATATCACATATCTACTCCTTTGAAAATTTATGATACTCCCTCTGGGATAGTAGGTCTGAAATAAACTCTAGGCATAGTGTGGCACCTTAATAAGTTGTACTTACCGCACTCAGCATTTATAATTTATAGAGGATCACTTGAGAATTTATCAATATAGCCATGATAATTGTTAGTATATTACTATTATTATATATAATGTATGTAATTGGACCTGACCAATTTAAAAAAAATTAAATAAATAAATGATCTTACTTTGTATTCCAACCGATAAAAAAAAAGAAAATTTATTTATTTTTACTTATTTAAAGGAATATAAAATAATTGATGAGTAGGATTGAATGGAATTATTTGAAATTATAATTAGTTTTTTTTGAATTGATGTTAAGTATTAAATTTGACTTAGAGTTGAATATAATATGAAAAATTTTTCATTATTTTGATGTACAATGAATGCTGTTGTATTGTATTAATTTAGAATGTTGGCATAGATAGTTAATGCCATTTGCAATTAGGGAAATTATTATAGTTGTTTTAGTAATTGAGTAATAGTTAAACATTGGAGCAAGAAGAACCTAGTAAAAATGTATCAATTAAAAAAAAAAAAAAAGACTTTTGATTGATGGAAAATCATATAAAAATATTATAATTATTATTTTTTTTTTTAAATAGTATAGTTTTTACAGTTTTATAATTGGATTCTTTTAATTCACTACGAAATGTAAATACTTATGTTTATATACATAAATTTTAATTTGTTAATGCTCGATTTATACAAAAAAAAAAATATATATATATAAAAATTTAAATTAGGTTCAATGTCTATTACAAAATAAATAATAAATGTAACCTCTAATAATAAAATATAAAGAAAATCAAAGACCATCAAAGTATATAATACCGTATAGTGTAATTAAAAAATATCGTAGTTTTGTATTATTAAAAATAGATTTTATTTAATTTATTAATTTTTATATAGAGAATCTTATAGAAATCTAATAGTTTCGTTGAATTTTAATAAAATTATCTATGAATTAATTTGTGTAATAATATCGAACAGTCAACATTTGATAACATATACAACAATAAGATTTTGGTTTGAAGATGCATGATTTGTGAAATGTATTGCTGTATAATGTCAGTTTTAAAATGAAAATTTGCAAATACTCAGATTTTTGGTGATTTATCTGATTAATTATTATTGGACATTGATTTTTACTTATTTTAAATTTATTTTTATAAAAGCTATTTTATTGAGATTTTCTGAAATTAATCTAAAAAAATCTCTTTTTGATGTTATTATTACTCAGTTTCAAATTGTTCAAAATGTATCTATGTTTCAAAAATCACAAATTTAGAAATTTTACTTTTATAATTTTTGAATTTTATAAAATATACTATTAACGTAAATATATTATTTTTAATGTATGTATTTTGGTAACCACTATTGAATATTTGCCCGTTGCCATAGTTACTTATGCGCTCGACCCCATGTATAAAGCTTTTGATATAATGCTGATGACTAGAAATCATTCCAATTCTACCAGTTATTAAAATTGTATATTATATTGGTTCCTAGTATGCGTTTTGTATTATTATGACCTTTTGACTTATAATTTCTAAATTGTTTATGTATTCCCTCACATTCTTATAATTAATGAAATAATGATAGTACCAAAGAATTGAAAATCATTAAATTATTTTCCGTTTATGTTGTTTAATTTTCATAAATATTAAGGTTATTTTTTATATCGATCACCAAGTTTTATATCCACGTACATTTATAAATATTCAATATTACTACAATCGAAAAGTAATTGGTAAGGTTAGAACAAGAGATATTCTTTAAAAATTCAATTCATTTAAATAAAACTAAAGCAAAGTAAGTTTACTTTTGCTCTAAATGTTATTTAAGTTTTTTTTTTTCAAATTTAATCAAACTTATATCATTTTTTTATTTTTCGTCAATGGAAAAGTATTATTTAATCATTTTTGTAAGAAATATTAATTTTCGTAATTTAAGATTATTTAGTGTGCTAATTGGTTTTTTTTACTTATCCGTATTGCTTATTAATTACATGTTAGGATAATTACCGTACTTATAATTCTCATATTTATTTATATTAATTTTTGTAACTCGGACAAATACTTCTACCTATGATTTCGTTTATCTGTTTAGGTTACGTTTTTTCTTAAAATAAACATTCTTGGTTGATATTGGAAAAGAACAATCATATTTTATTTTTAATTTATAGTTTTTTTATAAAAACATTGATATGTTGTATTATTATTGAAGATGGTATATTATATTCGTTTGTTTGTGCAAAATATATGTAGTATAAAGTATATATATTTAATTTATAATTTATAGTTCCAGTCATATATTTGTAATATCTTGTATAATCCAACAATAATACATTTGTATACGAAAACTTTTCCCGGTACGTTTTTTGACAAGGTTTATTTCGTCAGCAACGGTAGAATTTCGTTATTATTATTATTATTGCTGTTTTACTAACGGAAGCTTACTAGAGTATAAAAGCACCCCATCTTGTCAAACGCGTTGCAGAGATGACTGGTGGGAAAAGGTAGTTTTATGTAGGTTGTTAGAATATATATATATATATATATAATGACGGAGCACTGCCACCGCGTACGTCATTGCTTTTCGCATCAACGTACATCAAATACATTTTTACTTTTTATTAAACGACGGCACTTCCTTGTACATGTATGTATTGAACCCGCATGACTGCTGCTGCTGATACATTGTATATATATATATATATATATATATATGTATATAAGTGTATACATGTGTGTCCCGAGGATTTTGCCTATTTCGAGATAATAATTGGAAGGCGGGG
This sequence comes from Sipha maydis, assembly GCA_034509805.1. Classification (NCBI taxonomy): domain Eukaryota; kingdom Metazoa; phylum Arthropoda; class Insecta; order Hemiptera; family Aphididae; genus Sipha; species Sipha maydis. The sequence continues at coordinate 42,062 of JASXSY010002521.1, read as the reverse complement.
CTACGATGACGACGACAACAACAACGTCGAATACGATGAAACAAACTGAAGGATTGGAAGTGGCGGGCGGGCAGGCGGGCGAGCAGGTGAGGGAGTGAAAATCCTTAGAAACTCCCCTCGGCAATGGGCTTATTCTATTTCTTTTGCCCGTGGAATGAAATAATGTACATTTGCTTGTACCAATGTAACGTCGTCATAGAGACGACAACGGTGGCTGTGGAGCAGCAACGCCACGGCGCCACCGTCGCTCTGATGAAGCCTGTTGCTCCACGGCGGCAATGTATCTAGCGCCGCGCGGCGACGAGTCCGCGTCCTCACGGCGTGCGTGCGGCGTTGTTCGAACTTTAGTCGTGTCGCGTGTTCGCCGCGGCGGCGACTGTGGACGACGGCGATCTCGTGCCATCGAGGCCGAGAAAAAAAAAAATTATTATTGAACTCCATACGGTCCTCGTTGCGTTTAGCGTAATAAAACACGGGCATCCGGCTCCCGCACGTGTTCCGTACGAATGGAGGGGAGCTTGGATCGCCGGTCGCGCGAAACTTTCATCCTTCACACGGCTTCGGGCCCTGTTTGCGACGATGACGTCGGCTCGCGTAGTAAAATTTGATCGTTGTGCGTCGCAAAAGTCGCGTGCCAACAGCAGCGGCGGCGGAAAACCTACTCGCTAATATTCTCGCCGCGTGCTGCGTGCTGTACACCGCCGTGTAGCCCTGTACGTTACAGTAAACGCATTGCGCTATCGTCATGGATTATCAGTGCATCGTGGTGTACACCATTATAACGATACTGCCCCCGGACGAGCAGCGCAGGTACGAAGAGTCGCTGTTGGCGCTCCGGGCTCCGGCAGACGGATGTTTGGGCGTCGTTAAACGATGGATGAAAAGGTATTATTGTAAGCGACATGTATATCACCGGCGCGCACAAATGTTGTTGATGGCATTTTTTCTAATCGAAAATCCGGTTCTTTAAATGTCATATACTCGCGGGAGCCATTCAATGTTTTGCTTCTTATTTTCTGTGGCTCCTTGGGTCAGTTAGAAGAAATATCTTTAATTTTCTTATTGTTGACGAGTTGTTTGAGGGCCTTTAAATTTTTTTTCTCGTAAAATCTGATAATTGAATTAGGTAATATTTACTAAGTGCACCTCTAAATGTAAGAAATTATAAACACCTCGTATTTTTTTATTATAAACATTTTTATAACTGTAAGTATATTATAATTATTAATCTTTTACCATAGAACCTCGTTATGTCTATGAACTTATTTTTAAAGACATTTAAAATACATTTTTATTTTACAAGTTTTTAAAAGTCATTCACATTTATGTCCTAATATGTATATTATATATTCTGCAGTAGTTTTCAATTTGCTGTATGTCAAGTGTGAACCATCATAATAATACACATATACCGTTTCGGCGTAGGAGAGAAGACGAGCGATAGACGCATTGCGTTTGGTTAGAAAATCCAGAGTTTTTTCTTTTGCGATTATTTCGTCTGGTGAAAATCCTTTAGATTGATAGGTATTATGTTTACCGCTCAAAAAGTATATTATTGGGATTTTCGTTTATTAATCACTTTTATTCTCGAAATATAAAAAAAATTGATTTCATTTGAAAAGTATCATTCCATCAGTTGACAAGGACAACGCACGGTTCTTACGAAAAAAACACAAAATAATGCACTTTTCTGCCCTTATAGAGTGACTAATATATTTATGACGTCATAAGTCTGTCTCGAGGGGACTACAAAAATGCGTGATGGTGACATTAACGATCGCCACCGGTGGTCATCTTCAGACTTTCATGCATGTGCCCCATTTATAGTAATGACGCGGCGTATTTCTCATCGTCGCCGTCGAACAGCTATATATTATTTGAAAGCAATAATTTTCAATATTAAATTTGTGTTCGGAAATTTCATTTATTAATATCTAGACGAATTTCATGAATATCACTGATACCTCCCTGTGTATGGTGTGCCTTAGTGGAATGCCTGCGGTGGTTTTTCATGTAACTTGCGATTAATAGATTAAAACTTATAATGGAAAGCAACGCATTTTCTCTTTAGTGGCAGTTTTGTTAACTGTTTTATTCATTACGTACCTACTGGAATGCAAGATTAAAGTTTTCAAAATTCTACGAATTAATAATTATATATTTACTTATAAAAATAATGAGAATTTAGTTGTGTCTCAATGGATTTTGCCAAATAAGCTTTTGGATGATCGCCAAAATATTGTCTAAATATAACTTTTTGGAAAAACGCTCTATCGTTTTTTATGAAGTATTATAATGATGTTTGATGTTCATGAGGACAAGGTTATATTGTATAGTTATATAGTTAATGTTTATGAGGACATGGTTATATCCTATAGTTGTATAGTTATATCCAATGTATACGGACAAATTATTAAATAATATTTTTCAATTTCACTGTCTTATGTATAGTATCCAGTAAAGTCCTTATACTATTTAAAAGGATACTATGGACGCAGGTATTAAATTATTACACTATTATAACACTTGTTCTGCTTCAAACTACAATAATAATTTGTAACAGATAAACGTCATTTGAAAATGTCTACACAATTGTATCGTAAGTATTGATAACGTATTATACTAAATGCCATAGATATTTTTTACTGCATTAAATACAATGATATAAATAGTGTTCTATAATAATTATTATATTTACAAATAATAATTTTCAAATTTAAACGATTGAGCGACCTATCAGCCTTTATTTTTAAACATCCAAATAAGTTTGCCTTCTACAATGTATTTGTACCCAATCACGCAATTTTGTTTCAATTGTATTTCTTGTTACAATATAGGTTAATATTTTTTTATTATTATCGTTTGACTTATAATATTTGCCTTTTATGATAAATTTAATATTTTCGTTAAATTATGGGTTCTAATCCATCAGTTGTCATTGTTATGTGTATATAAATATGATCTGTCAAGTGCTGCAAAATATTAATTTTCTAACACTACATAGTTCGTTCAGAATTCGTGATATAAAAAGGAAAATATTTTATATTTTTAACAAATTGAATAAAAGTACTTGTATCGGATAATATTTTTTCAACTCTTCAGCCGAAGGATACAATTTTATTTTTATTCATCTGATTTCTGGAACCTAAAATACTATATTATATAAAGTATTATTAGGTATACATTAAAACTTATGAACATATGTAAAAGTAATTTGTTTATATGATTTATAAGTATTTATTATATTATACTAAAATACAAATTAGTGTATTATTTTTTATTTATAATATAAACAATGACGTTTCCAATTTTTACATGTTACTTGAAGTAATAGTATATATTTTATACTAGTATATAATTATAACATATTATGTTGTAGTATATTATTTTATTCCTAGGGTAATTAATATTGGTGTGTATTTGAATTTTAACAATGGTGACATAGTAGTATAGGTGTACATAAACTATAGATAAAGCTTATATGATATTCTTGAGACCTGCAACAATGACAGTAATGTATTGATAATCTATAATCTATATCATATTCAAGAATTACTATTGTACTTTTAAAAGATCATCGTGAGCTTCTACTTTTTTCTTTTTTCTAAAGTTTTAATTTATTATTTAGTTATTAGTTCATTACTAAGTGAATATTTATTTAAGACATTTAATATGTGCCTATCTAATGTGACAGTCTAAAATATATTTTTATTTGTCTGCATATTATAATGATATTCTTGTCGTTTTTATTTTTTATTGTCAATTTTTTTTTACACTTTTGACGTTCATGCGTTATTCAAGTTTGGTTTTTATTTTGACGATTCATGCAATTTTAAATTTAGCTTAACAAATACTGACCCCGTATATTTTAACAGTTCGGAATCAAATAATGCTATAAAGAAACTGAAGGCTTGTATGTTTAGGACTTTTTTTATATTAATATTTTCATTATTTCTCATTTTTATTCAATATACTCCTGTAAACTTTAAAACTTTTACTGTATCAATTATAATTTTAAATTTCATATTTATTTTTTTTTTTCTATGAAAATATAAAAAAATCTTTTCTGAATATGAACTTTATTCGATAGGTAAAAACAAAATTAAATGTTCACAAGTCCGTAAATTTGCCATAAAGTGATTCGTGCTTTTCATCGATAGCGTGTTTTTTAAGTTACTCAAAAATGTTTTAACTCGTAGTATACCAGTAATGCTAAAAAAATCATGTATAGTGAAATCGATATATTGTTATTGCTTCGCGTTTAGTTATTTTTATCTACTAATTTATATTACTTATTTTTTCAATAGGTTTTTTTTTTCCTTTCAAGTATTTTTCGATTAGATGAATTTAGAATAAAGTATAATCCTTTTTAATTCCATTTTTGAAAATGTAATATTTTAAGTAGCTTTGTATAGTTATGTAATTTATATTTGACGGTATTGTAAGTACATTAGCTAAATCAAATCGTGCGTATTTATTTCATTTATTGGATTTAACATTTAGTGTACTAGATAATTTTAGTACATTATTTTTGTAAAATGTTTTATTAAATTTTAATAATATATATTTCGTAATTATATGAATGTTTCACAATATATTAGTTAATTAACTTTTCTTTTATTTAGATATTATGTTATAAATGGTTTTAACATCGAATAAATATTGATAATAAAAATAAGACGATTTCGTAGACCATCGATAAAATATAATTTTTAAAATGTAACTAAAGTTTATAATAAAACATATTGACGTTTTAGTTGAAAAATAATGAAAAAATGTAGAAGTAACAAAACGTTTATAAAGTAATCCACTGGAAAGGGGAACAAATACCTATTTCTTCCACTACTATAAAAGTATATTTATTTATGTTGTTAGTTCTTATTGACTACATTGTAAGTATTTTTAAATAACACATTTTATTTTATTTTAATTAAGTGTCTGACTTAAAACATACAAATTAAAATAAAGTATTCATTAATTTTAATTGTTTCATATTCTGTACATCTATTGGATTATGATATTAATTTACCATTTTCAAATTATAATGTTTTAGATAAGTTTCAAAAGTTTTATTAACAATTTATTTTTATTTTATTATAATGGTTTTTTGTATTTTTTTTATATTTTTACTCGTCGATTTTTCTTAGTAAATGCATTATTGTTAATATTAATTTATGTTCGAATTAGTTTAACTAAAAAAAAAAATAATTTCTTTTCTATTTTTTTTTTTTTTTTATGGTTTTCATTACTTAAATTATTATTTATAATTTTTAGTTGGACGTGATTTATTATTTTAACAACTAATATTCTTGACGAATATATATTACTACCATAATTCATATTTTGTTAAATAATGATAAAATTAATTTAATATAACCCCTATGTATATTAATATTAGTTAACTATTATTTATGTATCATACTTCTAGTTGATACATCTTTCTGTATATATTAATTTCGTAAGTTAGCTAACCCAATTAATTTCTTCCTTGAGTAATAAATTATACTTAAGCATGTTTGATTTTATATTATTCAATGAAGATGTTAAATGTATATGTTCATGATTTCGTAATTAATCTTTTATAATTATAATATTTTTGGTCGCCATGCATTATTGTTTATTTAGTAAATTGTCATAAAAACAATTATATAAGGTTGAAGTAAAAGAGTTTGATGTAACAGTGCGGTCAAACATCATTGTTAAAAAATTCTTTAAAGATTTTTTTCTTGATATTTTTACTGTACATATTTTGGTCGTATAGAATGTAATTGAGAAGTTAGCTATTTTATTTCTTAAAATTACATTCGTTCTCAATCAGTTTATTGATACAGAGTTGACTCTCGATAATCCGACGGATATCAGACCAGAGAACTGTCGGATTATAAAAAATGCCGGATTAATGGAGTTTCACATACAAATGCATTTTTACTTATTAAAAAAATCACAATTAATTCTATTAAAATTAATAAATAATAGGTATATATGTACATACATACCAATTTATGACATGCTATGAATTAATCTTATGACGGTACAGTTTAAAAAAAATATATATATGTTAGTGCTCTTGATACCCTGGTACCCGGGTAACCGGGTAACCGGATTTTACGGGTATTACCGTAAAATTTCGGGTACCCGTTATGATTTGTATACTCATTACTAGAGCTGGGATTTGTATGTAAATACGTATTTTTTTTAAAACATGATAAATTAATTATCTATTGTAAATGATAAATTAGTTTCACATGATTTATAATAAATTAAAAAATATTTAATTTTACATATTTTTACATATTCCGTAAATTTTGACAACAATTCCAATATGTATTTATAATTCGGTAATAGTAAAATGTATACTTATAAGAATATGAAAGTATTAATAACTAGACTTAAGTTTATCTTATCTATTTCTGTTCGATAACCATAGCTTAATGATCTTAGGTATGTTAAGGTATGTATATCTTAGATTATATTTTTATAGATAATTTTTATATTTTCTTAGATATTTTTTATTCAAATAATTGTGTAATTTATAATTTAATACTGATTACCTCTTTAGAGTTATGACTTAGCTAAACCGTTTACGTATATTAAAAACCATCGGGTACCCAAAAATTTTGGGTAATGGTACCCACTATCCGAAAACATTGACTACCCACAAAATCGGGTATTACCCGGATAAACGGGTACCCGGGTATTATCCACATCAAATCAAGAGCACTAATATATGTATACATTTTTTTGTTTTTTTTTTTTTTTTTTTAAATTTGAATTATGCTTTTAAGACAAAATGTTAAAATAAAATATTGACGGATTACTGAACGTACCGGATTACCGTACGGCCGGATTACCTAGTCGACTTTAATAATATTCATGCGATTGGTTGAAATTAAATTTAAGCTGCCTTTGGAAATATTTTGTTGATCGTAAGTTGTATTCAAGGTTATTGACTACCACATAAACGAAATATTTACTTACCTAACTACGAACTTATTTAACTACATTAAGTACATTAGGTGATACGCACCATTACTAGTGCAAATTAAACTTTATGTCGTATCTGTGCGAAATTTGACAGGATTTATATCGTACGTTAATCACTAGAACAGCGTGTACAGCTCGTGTTAAATTTAACCTCTGGTAATAAATGCTATAGACGTCAGCACACGCATTAATCATAAAACGATTACAAAAAATTGTTTATATTTCGCCTAATTCACCCTAGTTATGAATATACAATGATGGGATTGACGTATTCACTAAGAGATGAATTGGTATAATACTTTTGTAATTTTAGGGGCATTGATCTTAAACAATATTTTTTAGCACTGAAAGCTTTGTATTTCAACGTTGTTATATTGATAGAGTGAAATTTTGGATTGATTTCCTTATACTAAAAATAGACTTGACCTTTTTATTTTCATGTTTTCATTTCAAGTGTAATTTTTAAGTTGTTACCTACGATTTTCTAAATTAATATCTTTGAATAATTAATGATTTATAAATTACAAATTTAGAAATTAGATATCTGATAAAACTATTTTTAATTCAGAAATATATTTAACTTAAATCAACTATTCCCGTATTATTTGTGTATTTATTTTATGAGTATAAACATAATGTATATATTTTTTAAGATATCCAGATAATATTTGTTTTTACATTTTTATTTTTAAAACTGTATAAACTTTTTAATTCATTTTTAATTGAAAACCTATACTTAATATTTGTATTTAAAAATATCAACAATGCATGAACTAGAAAAATGAAGAGTTTTCGAGTGGTAAAAATATGCATGATGTATGTACTGTAGAAAATACATAGTATAAGAAATATATTATAGGTACTGCTTTTTTGGTTAGAAATAAAATAATAATTCAATTATAAAATAAATCATTAATTATTATATGTTTAATAATATTACTTATTCAATCTTATAAAAAAATGTTAGAATAATAATCATTTTCTAAAAAGAGGTACAACAGTTGGTTCTGGTTAAATTTATCTTGATAGGAAAGAAAAAGTTATTTAATTCTAGATATACTCACACATTTTATTAAATTATAACCAATTGGTTCACCAATTCCTTTTTATAGTGGTTTTTATAATTATTACTATTTAAAAAAAAAAATGTGTTTTATATTCTTAGAAAAATGTTTATTTATATTTAAATTTTTAATAATTAATTAATATTTTTTTAGAATAGAAAACACAATTATTTTTTAAAAAATAGTAAATTTATTAAATTAAATTAAATAAAATAAATTATTATGTGTGTTCAACATTTGTTGGAAAAATCATTAACTTAAGAATATTTTTTGTTTTGCTTCAGGTCAGTATCTGCTTATCTTCGAGCATTGGCATTAAGCCCAAATAATGCAGTTGTACACGGGAATTTGGCTTGTGTTTACTATGAACAAGGGTAAGTGTTATTTAAAATATTTATGTTTTTCTTAAAAACAAGATTTTTTTTATTTTTATTTTTTTTCAGTCTCATTGATTTGGCAATTGATACCTATCGCCGTGCAATAGAATTACAACCCAATTTTCCTGATGCATACTGTAATTTAGCAAATGCTTTAAAAGAAAAAGGCCAAGTAAATAAGTTTTGTTTTTTTGTTTAATTTTGTAATTATAAAATAAAAAAAATTAAAATTTAATTTAAATAAAAATTATTATTAATTAATAGTTAATTATTATACTAATAATTATCGTTACAGGTAACAGACGCTGAAGAGTGTTATAACACAGCATTAAAATTATGCCCTACACACGCAGATTCTCTAAACAATTTGGCAAATATAAAACGCGAACAGGGTCATATAGAAGAAGCGACTCGACTATATTTGAAAGCTTTAGAAGTATTTCCCGAATTTGCTGCTGCTCATTCCAATTTGGCTTCTGTTCTTCAACAACAAGGCAAATTAACAGAAGCTTTAAACCATTATCAAGAAGCTATTCGTATACAACCAACATTTGCAGATGCTTACTCAAACATGGGAAACACTCTCAAAGAAATGCAAGATGTTCAGAATGCTTTACAATGTTATTCAAGGGCTATACAGATAAACCCAGCATTTGCTGATGCTCACAGTAATTTGGCTTCTATTCACAAGGATTCTGGAAATATACCAGAGGCTATTGCTTCCTATAGAACTGCTTTGAGACTAAAACCAGACTTCCCTGATGCTTATTGCAATCTTGCGCATTGTTTACAAATTGTTTGTGATTGGACTGATTATGAACCACGTATGAAAAAATTGGTTAGCATTGTTGCTGAACAATTGGAGAAAAACCGTCTGCCTTCTGTTCATCCTCATCATTCTATGTTGTATCCATTGTCCCATAATTTTAGAAAAGCAATTGCTGGACGTCATGCTGCATTGTGTATGGAAAAAATTCAAGTTTTGCACAAACCTCCTTACAAATATGTTAAAGATTTAGCTCCTGGCAACCGCTTACGAATTGGATATGTTTCATCAGATTTTGGTAATCATCCTACATCACATTTAATGCAATCAATTCCAGGTCAGCATAATAGAGACAAAGTTGAAATATTCTGTTATGCTTTGTCGGCGGATGATAACACTACATTCAGATCCAAAATTGCTAGGGAAGCAGAACATTTCATTGACTTGTCAAATGTTAGTACCGTTAAGGAATCAAATCATAAAAAAAGTTGTTAGTTATTTTAAATATAAATATTCTCATTTTATATTACAGATTCCTTGTAATGGAAAAGCTGCTGATAAAATAAATAGTGATGGTATACATATTTTGGTAAATATGAATGGATACACTAAAGGTGCTAGAAATGAAATATTTGCATTGCGTCCTGCTCCAATACAAGTAAATTTTTAATTAAGTATCATTAAATAAAAATATTAATGCCTGGTTGCACTAAACTTGCTGTTAGCTATTGGTTAATATTTTTAAACTTAGGTAAACTCTTATCTAAGAATAAACTAACGATTGTTAAATTAAGTAGTATTAATTTTAATAGTGTTACCCATTAATTGTTTTATACTCAGGTTATTACCAATATTTATTGATATTAGATAATTACCTCTAAATAATGATAAGGAAATTTAACTATACATAAAAACCTTACATGATGATTAATCAGTCTCTAATTTAACTGGTGATAAAGTACATTTTTAACAACAGATATAATTTTAAACATAGTTTATGCAATAGATTTTATTTTAACGTTAGTTAAACAAGTTTATCTTTGTGTAAATATTTTGTGTCATCATGCATTAATAAAATAAATATTTGTTATTTGTGTAATATGAAAATTCTAAATTATATTTAACTCATTTTTACTTTTTAGGTAATGTGGCTTGGATATCCAGGTACCAGTGGAGCTCCTTTTATGGATTACCTAATTACTGATATGGTTACATCACCAATTGAACTTGCAGCTCAGTATAGTGAAAAATTAGCTTATATGCCCCATACATATTTTATTGGCGATCACAGGCAAATGTTTCCTCACTTGTGCGAAAGAATTATTTTATCTGATATACTGGCCTGCAATAAAAATGTTGCTGATAATGTAGCTGTAATAAATGCTACAGACTTATCACCAATTATTGAAAACACTAATATTAAAGAAATTAAACAAGTTATTGTTTCTGAGGTTGCTGATTCTAAATTGACTAGACCTGTTGAGGTCAATTTTAAAGTAGCTGAATTGCCGACTACCACACATATTGAGGTAATAATATTTTAAAAATAAATTTTTTATTTTTTAAATTATTTCTAGTTCTGTAATTTTTATTTTTTTTTAGACTATGATTGCTTCTGGACAAATTCAAACTTCAGTAAATGGAGTTGTAGTACAAAATGGATTAGCAACAAATCAAACTAATAACAAAGCAGCTACTGGAGAAGAAGTACCAAATAATATTGTTATTACAACACGTCAACAGTATGGTTTACCAGAAGATGCAGTGGTTTATTGTAATTTTAATCAATTATACAAAATAGATCCCAATACTCTTACTATGTGGGTCAATGTAAGAAGAAATTATTTTTATTATGTACTTAACTAGTCTACTTTTGTACTTACATATACTTTTGAATTAAGATACTGAAAGCAGTTCCCAATTCTGTATTATGGTTGCTACGTTTCCCAGCAGTTGGTGAAACTCATATTCAAAATACTGCTGCTAGTTTGGGTCTTGGGCCTGGCCGTATATTATTCAGTAATGTTGCGGCTAAAGAAGAACATGTACGTAGAGGACAATTAGCTGATGTATGTTTGGATACTCCTCTTTGTAACGGTCATACTACAAGTATGGATGTATTGTGGACAGGCACACCTGTAGTTACCCTACCAGGTATATAAATATTTTTAGTTTTATTGGATATATTATAATGTTTCATGTATTTTAGGAGAAACATTAGCGTCCAGAGTTGCTGCATCACAATTGGCAACACTTGGTTGTCCTGAACTCATTGCTAGGACTAGAGAAGAATATCAAGATATCGCTATTAGATTGGGAACTGATAAAGAATAGTATGTATTTATTTTTAAAAATATATTATTAATTTTGAAGTGTGTATGTGTGTATATATATATATATATATTATTTAAATAAATTATACTTATATAATATGTATATTTTGTTTTTCAGTTTGAAAACTATGAGAGCAGAAGTCTGGCGAGCACGGTGTGAAAGTCCATTGTTCAATTGTTCAATATATGCAAATGACTTAGAAAGGCTGTATAGGGCAATGTGGGATAAGAACCATCGTGGTGAAAAGCCTGATCACATCCTATCATTAGAAAATTATTAAACTTTGTGTGAGTATATCTACTATTTAAATTTCTGTTATTATTGTATTGCTTGTTTTTTTTTTTTTTGTAAATGTACTTATAAATGGTGTAAGATGTAAACTGAAATATAGGATTGAAATTAATTAAATTACATTAATATTTAATTATTTTGATAATAATTAAAATTTCAATTGACATTAAGATTTTTAAACAGGTTTCATATTCATTATAAAAAACAGTCTATGATTATAATTATACTACTGATGCGAGAAGTGGATTGATTCTATGTGATATTATTTATAACCATATGAGATAAATATAACACTATTCACTATAGGTGTTGTTATTTAAATGTATATATCTAATATATTTATATAGCTTTCTTGAACAAACTGTTAGTGATAGAGTAGTAGTTCTATTCAACCTTTTAATGGAAAACCAAATAACTTAGTTCTTGGTAAACATGATAGGTATTGTAAGGCCAGAGTCAATATTTTAATTTTAATTTAAGAATTTACATTATACTCTATTTATCTAGTATTTATTAATTGTCATAACTTATTACGTTATTTATATTTGAATATGCTATATTTTTTATTATATTAATTATTTAATTTATATCAAGTATCATCTGATATTAGAAATAATTAATATTTTTTAATTAAACTAACAATTATTGTTGAAGATACATTAAATGTAGGATGTCCAGGTGATATTATCATTATAAACAATTATATACATTGTTGGATGTGAAATGATAAATTAATTGTGTACAAAATATTAAATTGCTTTTGTATGTATAATAATACTATAAATAAATAATATAAATTTTTTAAATAATTAAATATTGAATTTTAAAATTTATCATTCAGTTAATTATATAAAAATTTATAAGTAGTTAGGAATTAAAGGTTATACTTCATTAGTATTAAATTTATATCAATTAAATAATAATTTACATTATGTATCTTATTTATTTTTTCATTATTTAATGTTTAATTATTTTCTTTACCTATTTTTGACACTGTTCAATATATTAATGATTCAAATGCAAAAATTATAACGAGTAGTGGAATGATAAAATGTTGATTAAAATAATTAAAATGAAATATATTGGATTATGATGTACAAATGATTGATGATTAATTACTTATAAATCGATGCAAGTAGTGAAATGATATTTTTTATGAATTGCAATTAAGTTCTGAGATCTGCTAGTTCTAGAAAAACGACTTGCTATATTGTCTATCATATCTGTTTTTAATTTATAATTTGGTAAAAACTCTTAAATACCTACTCCTTTTTTTTTAATTAACAAACGATTGCATTTAAATGTGAATTTTGGTCGATAAATTATTTTATACCAGAAATATGGAATTATAAACAATTTTTATTACAATCATTTATTATGATTAAAATGTACCTATTATTGAAGGTATAAGTTAAAAGTTTAAATTGCACATATGTTGTACTAAGTAAATTATTCTATTATATTATTCAATATATTAATGATTTTAAAAATATATTATTATGCAAGAAGTGGAATGATAAAATGTTGATTAAAATAATTAAAATGAAATATATTGGATTATGAAGTACAAATGATTGATGATTAATTACTTATAAATCGATGCAAGTAGTGAAATGATATTTTTTATGAATTGCAATTAAGTTCTGAGATCTGCTAGTTCTAGAAAAACAACTTGCTATATTGTCTATCATATCTGTTTTTCATTTATAATTTGGTAAAAAACTCTTAAATACCAACTCCTTTTTTTTTAATTAACAAACAATTGCATTTAAATGTGAATTTTGGTCGATAAATTACTTTATACCATAAATATGGAATTATAAACAATTTTTATTACAATCATTTATTATGATTAAAATGTACCTATTATTGAAGGTATAAATTAAAAGTTTTAATTGCACATATGTTGTACTAAGTAAATTATTCTATTATATAATTCAATATATTAATGATTTTAATAATATATTATTATGCGAGAAGTGGAATGATAAAATGTTGATTAAAATAATTAAAATGAAATATATTGGATTATGATCTACAAATGATTGATGATTAATTACTTATAAATCGATGCAAGTAGTGAAATGATATTTTTTATGAATTGCAATTAAGTTCTGAGATCTGCTAGTACTAAAAAAACGACTTGCTATATTGTCTATCATATCTGTTTTTCATTTATAATTTGGTAAAAACTCTTAAATACCAACTCCTTTTTTTTTTAATTAACGAACAATTGCATTTAAATGTGAATTTTGGTGGATAAATTATTTTATACTAGAAATATGGAATTATAAACAATTTTTATTACAATCATTTATTATGATTAAAATGTACCTATTATTGAAGGTATAAATTAAAAGTTTTAATTGCACATATGTTGTACTAAGTAAATTATTCTATTATATATTTCAATATATTAATGATTTTAAAAATATATTTTTATGCGAGAAGTGGAATGATAAAATGTTGATTAAAATAATTAAAATGAAATATATTGGATTCTGATGTACAAATGATTGATGATTAATTACTTATAAATCGATGCAAGTAGTGAAATGATATTTTTTATGAATTGCAATTAAGTTCTGAGATCTGCTAGTTCTAGAAAAACAACTTGCTATATTGTCTATCATATCTGTTTTTCATTTATAATTTGGTAAAAAACTCTTAAATACCAACTCCTTTTTTTTTTAATTAACGAACAATTGCATTTAAATGTGAATTTTGGTGGATAAATTATTTTATACCAGAAATATGGAATTATAAACAATTTTTATTACAATCATTTATTATGATTAAAATGTACCTATTATTGAAGGTATAAATTAAAAGTTTTAATTGCACATATGTTGTACTAAGTAAATTATTCTATTATATATTTCAATATATTAATGATTTTAAAAATATATTTTTATGCGAGAAGTGGAATGATAAATTGTTGATTAAAATAATTAAAATGAAATATATTGGATTCTGATGTACAAATGATTGATGATTAATTACTTATAAATCGATGCAAGTAGTGAAATGATAATTTTTATGAATTGCAATTAAGTTCTGAGATTAGTTTGTGTGAATTTTTCTTGAAAAATGTTAAGTACCAACTCTTCTGTTTTAATTAATAAATAAGTTCATTTAAGTGTTGATCAGTAAATCATTTATTTTTATTTATTTTTACAAAACAAATAAATCATTTTTTTTCCATACATTTTGATGATTATTGTGATATTTTAATTTTATTCAATTTGATGAAATCTATTGAATTAGGTATACCAACAGGTTAATGATTAAAAACTTTTTATATAACGATGCAAGTAGTGGAATGATAAATCAAATGATTTGTAATTTTTTATGAAACCTGTTAGTATGTACAATATAATTACTTCAAAATATCTACACTTATTTGAATAATATTACACTAATAGAATTTTGTATATTATAGATTAAGTTGTAATCTTCAATATTTTGTTTAATATTTATATAGTCTTAAATATTTAAAAAAAAAATTGTTTCAGCGTAAATAGTTAGATTCATACATCTTATTAATAAGTTAATCAAATTTAAATTATAACTATTATTTTTATTGTTTCAGAAAGAAATATGTTGGAGTAAAAGTTACATTTGACATCAATTCTCTCGTTAGATTTGTTCTAAATCATATATATTTACATTATCCATCTCTTTGAATCTTAAAGAGTTAGTTTTCTTAATCATTTATATACTTATGTATAAAAAATTCTTTTTTATACTAGTTTCTTTTTATTTTTACCCTTGTATATAATAATTAAGTTATCACCATGATTGTAATAAATATAGAACATCTATCATACTATGGAATTTATTTTGTGTAATCTTTTTTTTTTTTTAATAATTGTTTTTTCAATGATTTTTATTGATATTGACTCGTACATTACAATGTTTTAATAGTAAAATTGTATAACGTGATGAAGTATGAATGCTGATGTTCATAAATAATATAAAGTGATTTTTGTCACATGTGAATATAATTCAGAACCGTTTTATTTACTATTATTAGATCTTCACATTTTTTATCCATTACATATTATAAAAAAAGTCAATATATCAAATATATAATACTTCATAACATTTTTAAATTGAAAATCATCAAAAAACTTGAAAATACGTGTAATTTTGTTGTGGTAGAAGAAAAAAAATGCAAAGTCATTGTAAATTATGATTATTTATAACAAAATAATTATGTTATCCACTGTTGATAATAAATGATTTTGTATTGTACAAACTATTGAATAAAAATTTTAGTTTAAAATATACACATATTAACTTTAATTGTTCTATTATTTTTTTAAATAATAATATCAATTACCAGATTTTTCTTACTTTTGCTGTTTATGGCGTTACAATATGTTATTATAAGTCTATGTGTTACACATGTATTGCAAATCACTACCGATTACATAAAACCATGCACTTTGAATGTATACATGGGAAAAACTCACTTCTGATAAGTTCTTCAAGTTACCTATTTCATGTCTTTGGACAAATGTTATTTAATACTCAAGATATTTAACAATAAAAGTTATGAAATCATTCAGCGGGTTTTTAAGATTTTTGTCTAGGTATGTGTCATTTTCCAGTGTGAATTTCCACAATTACATCAATTCTTCTTCTTCTTCTACTTCGCCTTCCTCCCAACTATTTGGGGTCGGCCACCCTTGTCCTACACCTCCACTTTACTCAGTCAATCACATCTCCTCTGCACACACCGACAGCCCTCATGTCATTCTCCAAAGTCTCCAACCATCTCTTTTTTGGTCTTCCTCTTCCTCTTTTCCCTTCAACGTCCATCTTCATAACCACTCTTACTGCATTCGTTTCCTCTCGCCACAATTACATCAATGATTATTACATAACGCACATTCATATAATTTTTTATTTAGATAGCAATGAAAACCGCTGTTATTATAATGGGTACACCTACCCAGTTTCTATAATTTCTTCTTTTTTTGTTTGAAAATATTTTACCTAATCTAAAATTGTTAAAAGTTATACAAATAAAGTTCATGATCATTTTCGCCTAGACAACGAATACAAAATTCTAATGTCAGTATAATGTATATGTTATGGTCCAGGTGGACAAATCAGTCATTGCAATATGATGCCCAGACATTGTATACAATGTTGTAAGATATTTGGGCCGACCAGGACCGTAGCCAGAAAAATATTTCGGGGGGGGGGGGAAGGGTTAGAGTATAAATGTTATATTATGTAATAAAATATGAAATTATAAAAAAAGTATTTAAATTTAGATATTCCGGTAGATAACTATGTACATTATCTTATATTTCTACATTAATAATTATAATTCATTACACTTTAGTATATAAGTTAACTATATACAATATATATATCAAAAAAATAAAAAAAATTATAAAACGTACTACAATACAACTATATTAATTTAATTTAAGTATTTGAAAATCTTTTGATAACTTCTTCAGTGTCGAAAAAAATGTCGGTGGGGGGGGTCTGAATCCTGAAACCCCCCTGGCTACGGCCTTGGGGCCAACTAAACAATATATACTTAACTTCCATGTAGACGAGTCATTGTAGTGCAATGCTAAAACTGGTGTGCTCAATGTAAATGTTTAAGGTATTTCAGAGAGTATATTTTGACTGAAATAACAGACGTTTGCAATCCCCTTAACTATTTTATAATTTCTTTTAGGCACTGCTTCCTACGGGTTACAATAACTTTTATCAACGGTGTCATTAGTAGACAATCAGTAATTTAAGCTATGACCGCTGCACTCGGGGTCAAAAATATGAAACTAGGAGATGCAAATGTAAAGCTTCTGGAATTTTATGCAAATCTAAATGCCATAACGGTAATACTTGTAAAAAATAAATAATATAAAGTTAAATATGGTAATATTAAATGTATTTTGTTCACTTGGCACTTTCAGTGCCGGTCATTGCATATAATGTCTGGTTTAAACCTGATTTTGAAGTGAATAATTATCTACATGGCTCGAACAACTCGGACATTGTACACTTTGTCCAGCCAGTGTCCACAATGACCATTTATCCACTTGACTTGGGGAGGGGGGACGCAGGGGGACGGAGTACCCCAACTAATTTTTCAGAAATTTTAGCGTACCCCTACTTTTATTTTTAAGGGGAACGCAGGGGACGTTGCATCATTCTGATTTTTTATTAAAATGCACGTGATAACATCATAATAATTTTTCTTACCTTAGATTTTTAGTAATTATTAAGATATTTATTATTATTATTATTTAACAAATTATCTTAAATCATCGCTACAAATTGTGCCACAAAAAATTTGTTCCACATTATAAACAAATATTAGTTAAATCGAAAATATAAAATATAATATTTATAGTAATTTTTTTCTAGTTTGATTATTTATAAATATTTAACATATGATTTAAAGAGGGGTTTAGGGGCTGTGGGGGCGTAGCCCCCACGGCTTAGTAACGTTTAACAAGTGATGGGGACGCTCTTTTTTTAGAAGTTAACAGAGTCCCCCTACTTTAATTTTGCCAAGTCGAGCACTGTTTATCCACTTGGACCGTAACATATATATACGCACATACCTATTATTTTTTTTGCGTGATTTTTTTCATTTGTAATAAAGCAGGCGAATTATGTTCTAACATTTACGTTCTAAATAGCGGATAACTACCACGACTACTAATAATGATGCAAATCAATTAATACATCGTTCACTCGTTTCGTTTGTTCATTCCTTCGATTTCTCTTGTTGACGAACTAAAAATGCGTATCACTCGAAACAGTTTTAGACGTTTTGGTTCTATTCTGTTGTAGACGCGCATTGAACAACCTTACGCGTTGGCTGTATTTTTTTATTGCTTTTGATCATTTAAGTGCATTGATTTCACCAGTGAATGAGCATGGCACATTAAGTAGTCTTACAAATTGTTTCCTTTGAAGAAACACCTTCGCTCAAAACCAGAGTCACCATCATACAGGGGTATAGTCGATGATCGAAGGAGTACCATAGTGATTACATTAATTCGTAACGAAAACGCAAACAAAATTTGCGAAACTTTAAAACGATTTTCTATCGAACAAGAAATAAATCGAACAAATGAATGTAATTCCGTGACGATAACGCTATTCTGTTGACGAGCGGTAATGAAACTCAAAAATTATTAATTTGTCCGTGCGAGATCATAAAATATTTTCAAACAACCGTTTGTGAAAGAACACACAATGTTTCGAGGCATACGTCTTCCGCAGTTCAAAACGACATAATCGCTTCTTTTAATAAAATAATAGCTATCGTAAGTACATTATTGTTTTAAAAATTTTTAATTTAAAAAAAAAAAAAAAAAATACATTTATTATGAGACCGTCTTACTAACATTATTTGAGTGTACGTTTCACAGTCAACATTCGTCATCACCCGAACACTGACGAATGCAAATATTTTAATATGCGTGTAAATAAACTTACGCATTTCAGGTAGTTATCGTCCAGTGCCTAATGTGATATATATACGACAGCGAACGATCCCCGTTGATGATACGAATTTCGTCGAAACGTAGGTTAAGCAGCAAAATAAAATTATTAATCATCCGTGCACTCCGTAGACTGTCGAACGCGACAAAAGAAAATTTATTACAGATTTTTTTTTTTCTTTATCCTTTGTAATACAGATAAGTGCAGGGACGGATCTGAAGCTTGTTTAAAGGGCGGAGGGCGAACACGAATGTTATTACTGTTATTGAATTATATTATAATATTATTTATCATCATGAAACATGATACCTGTGTAAAAATACGCATAGTATTCGATAGTAAATATGTACTATGTACGAGTATGTCTGTACGGTTATATATACCTATGTATTAAATAAATCAACGATAAAAAAAAAAATAAAAAACACCCCGAGGGGGAGGGCCCACGATCATGTCGTGCAGCTAGCAAAACTAATAACCTTGTAATTTTACATTGCGCGTCAATTTTTTCAGCTTACGCGATAAATATTGATTTTTAATACATCAGCGATAATTCTGTTGATTTCAGCGATCGTTGCTAATTAGCAGTGCACGCGTGCACCTATGTCGGCTGAACTGTACCTCTTAACGGACGGTAAAGCCACTGCGGTCACGTCGACCTCCGCCTCGTCGAAGACTTGTTTCGTTAGGTGAACGCCAAAGCCGCAGCGCGGTTTCGAAAATTCCCAAAACGGTGTCCGGACGTTGGGTCCTCGTGACTCTCATCTCGCATTCAGGCGATGGTGGTCTGGATATCTCCTGGGAACCACGATGCATGTTATATCGCGTACGCATCCACGTCGGGATCGTAGTCCATTCGAAGAATCACGCGTACGAGTTTGGAATTATTCATCGATAAACGTGCGATGGGTATGAAAACGAACGATTAAATTTTTTAAACCGACACACTCCTCGACCTCTGCAATGTTCTGCGGTTTTGAAACCGGATGTCGATGTTTATCAATACCGTCGATAGGGCCCGGAAGCTTTTGCCGAAACATGCGTGCGCTCATGACCGTCGGCATTGACTGTTCCAATGTGTTTCAATATTTCAATGCAATCAATATTTCCATTATTTTCACACCTGTAGTGGTAGAAAAACAACCCACCGATAAACTTGACTGTAATTTCGACCCCAGTACGAGGATTGGACAAGGACAGCCGTATTTTTACGATTAATAATATTTACAATTTTTACGCGTTTGAGAATAAACCTTGATCAAATGTTTGAAGTCCGACTGCCCGAGAGTCGTGTTATTGAACTTTCGGTTGCCGATAAAGAAACAAAATGAAGGGGCCGCAAACTGTTGGTTTTAAAGGGGTGAAGTATAGGCGACAATGTTAGCGCGAGCCGTACTTGTGTGTGATTTGATTAACTTTGATTAACAGTGATCTCCAATGATCGAAAGAAGTAAATTTTGAACAATAATTGAAATATATTACGAGTAATATAATGATTTTATTACAATTAATATGATTTTATTTTTTATCTTCAATAATAGTTTGAATTATCGCAAAGTGTATCGTTTTGATTCGCAAGAATTATTTCCGTTGCGAATACTTTTTCGGTAGAGATAATGTTTTCCACTTCTTGTGAACTTGATCACTGCTTTCGTCGTTATTTGTATTCTTCGGTTTTTTCGAATGCCTCAATTCATCATGAACTTTTTTACAGTACTGCTCGTAAATTTCCTTTTCGTTGCATTGATCAGTGTTACCACATAACCACAACTCCGAACTATATATAATTGATCGTAGTGTTAACACGATTCTCGATACATGCTTTAAGGTATCAGTGAGCTTGATCGGGCCACATTGTATAGCAAAGTTTCTGTAACTTCTCTTATAATTTTTCATTGTAATGAATGCTTTTTCTAGAGAACTGTAGTATTCAGTCTTACTGGTGAAAATACAATTTATCCATTCCTTATTGATAAAGTATGTTGTTACATCACCAACATTCAATGTTTTGTTTTTAATATCGTTCAATAACCTTTGGACGAAAAACATGATTTTTTAAATAAACCTTTGAAAATTATTCTGCTAACTGATATGCACGTATACATTTTGATTTCGCTTCATGTTAGTTATTTATGATTTAGTATTTAGTGATATTTTGTACATTAAAAAATACCAAAAAAAAAAAAAAGCCAAAATATAATTACTTTTCCTTGAAAGAAGGGTATTGTGAGTTCACACGCTCAATCAAATCATTTTTAAAATTATTCGTGACTGCTTGCTCCAAATCAATAAACAAAACCAAGTCACTTATTTTTTCGGTTATGTCTAATATTTTTTTTGATGTCACAAAAACTTTTAACTGAGGTGGTGATTGGCGATAGAAAATCTTAAAAAAGGCTTTATAATAACAAAAGAAACGCAATATTCGGTATTTTCTTACACTTACTTTTGATGGTACACATATAGTTATGCTTATTCCGGATCCAGCAAATATATTAGCTATTAGTGGTTTCACCTCAGACCAATCTAATCCATCTGTACCACAACCGATTCGCGGAATAGCTAATCTCGTCAATTTCATTTCTTTCATTTTTACAAGAAGTGACTTTAATGAATTCGACAACGATAACATTGTCGACTGACCATTGGTAGACTTTTTTGTCACTAAATAAAATGCATTTTCTTTTCTGTTATTGACAATAACTCCAACTTTACCCACTGTAAGATTTTGGTCAATAAGTTGGCCAATACCACCGAAATAACGTCTAGATGAAGATAAATATTATTGTTTTGATCAATGTTAATTCAAAATATTTTTACTTGAATTGCACTGCAACCCCTCCTTCCATGCGTAAATCTTCACCTATGCAATGTGCTAAAGCAACGTCTCTAGCTATATTGAAGAGATTTTCGTCAATTTCTTTCAATACGCTTGAAAACATTTAAAAACAATTGATAAAAAACTAAAGTTTATGAACACGATTTAACCGCCGAAAGATATATAGACACATGTCGAGTTATCGCGAAATTGAAAATACAATTAATAATTTACCAATTTTCTGTTTTTGGCACATTTCGTTTTTCCTGAAATTGTTTACAGTTATGATTACACGGAATCACGTTATTGTGTTTGATGTCATCACAATTTAAATGCATTTTTATATTAAGCAATTTATTTCTTGAAAACATGTTCATTTGATGACTAGTATTAACACTAGATTTAAATTAAGTAGAAAATGTAATTGTCATATATTTATGCATAGGAAAACATAAAATTTTATTTTTTTAACTTATTTTGCGATCCACCAATGGCTTTGGCCATTACTACTGGTTCTACATTTGAATGATTCGGTGATTCCAGAAGAATATCACTCTTAAAAACCATTCTAAATGATAAAAAATTATTAAGGATCACTAGCTGAAAAATAAAATAAAATCCATACTCTTGGTCACACGTCATTAATCCTAATTGTTCAGCACGTTTGCGTTTTTTTGCTGTATTTTTGCTTAATTTTGTCACACGATTTCCATCAATTCTAAACGTTAAATTAATAATTTGTATCAAAAAATAATCCAAGGTAGTTTAGCAATGGTATTGAATGATAATTCAACAAAATATATTTAAAAAAAATTAACATTTTATTCATACCCATCATTTGGTAATACTTTGCAATCCCTTTGTTTTTTATTTAGTTTATTTTCATTCTTATGCGAATTACTTTGCATGATTGTTGGATAGTCCTCCGTCCTATAATAATTTTAAAGTGAATTAGAAATTTCAATTCTATTACTTACTCAGTCACAATGCCTTAAATTAATTTTAATGATGATTTTAAAGGTTGAAATATGAATAATATTTGTTATGTTGTTTATAAACAAAATGAAAACCGATTTACAATAGTTATTGTCATTTTCAATAATTTCTGATATATTAAGTAAAAACTGCTAATAACTATTTCAAAATATTTTATGGAAACTAGACCATTTTGAGAGTTTTAAATGAAAATTGGAAGGAATGTTTATCTTAAAAGAGCCATGGAAGTAGTTATTAGACATCAAAAGTATATCATAATGTTACGAAATACGAGATTAGAAGAAAAATAACTAAATTATTGAACTTATGATTGGTTCTATTCTATATAGGTAACCAATTAATGAATTACCTCATTGTATATTTGTTTGTTTTAATTCCGCTCATTCGCAATATTTATAACTAAAAAGTCAAAAATAGTTTTGTTGAATCTGAAAAAAATATTATTAATATTTATGGATTAATCTATTATTTTTCTACAATGTAGTTTGTAATAAATTAGTTATTATTCTAATTTTAAACAGGTTTATCTATATTAATTGTCATATGAGATATTACTACTTGAGTTGAATGGTATCATATAATTTTTGCAGCCTTTTGTAAGAAAATATTTTTAAAAAATTCTACTTCCTCAGACTGAATACAATTGTTTTATCCGGGTTTACTTTTTAACTTCGAAATTGATAATTTTAACGGAAATTTACATACGAGTATCGGTGTTATTGTCTATTTAAATGTATATGTTGTACATGAAGATACGTAAACGGTGAAATATACAATATTCGTTTACACGTTTACTACGGTATTACAACCGGATAAGCCGTTTTATAGTCCAATGGTTGTAATCTAAAGCATTATGTAGGTTGTATATCATGGTCTTATAATTCTAGTATATATTTTTTTGTAATTTTCGTGATTAATTAATATGATAATCCTGCAAGGCGAGATCTTAGATTTCATAAAAATTATTAACACTAAATAATTGTATTTTTAACGTGGTATTAGGATTATGTTCATAAAATTACAGTAAAAGATTGACATCGAAGGGAAAATATGCATAACTGCAGTGATACTGTCCATATAAATGGTTTTCCCCCCCCATACTTATCAAAGTGGTCGTTTTTCATTAATAGAAAAAAACAAATGAAAATATCAATGTAGATTTTCGGTATGAAATGAAAGTTCTTTTTTTATGTTAACTATTGTATAAAATGTACGTGAATTTAATAAGGATTTTTTAGATTCCAATCCGATACATTATTGTGAACTCGATTTAATAATACGAGTACGATTTTGAACGAATAAGAATGTAGAATGTCCTGTAAAACGGAAAAATTGTTTATGATGGGTGTTTTTGGTTTTGGATCCATCGTACATTTAAATGGTATGTGGTAATATCAACAATGACACATAAACTTAGGAAATAATCAGTAAATTGAATTAGGCTTGTATTCTTAAAGTTATTAATAGATGCGTACAACTACCGCGGTAATGATTTAAAACAATTATATTGAACATTCGTTGTTACACCCAATGACTACCGTTATTCGATGTAATTTTTAATAGAAAAAGAAAACGGTGGGCATGATAGCTCGAAAGCTTGAGGATCAACGACTACGATGACGACGTATTCGTTTTTCAAGTTGGCGAAATAAAGACAGAGTCGGAAGTTGGGCTCTACGTCCTCCTTTATAAGACGGATTATTGGTGCTCCAATATGATGGCTCTTGCTGCAAAATAGTGGTTCTTTCTCGAAAAAAAGGATTGTGGCCAACGTGGCCGGAGTTTTGATAACGATTACAGTGCAATTATGTTCTAAAGAATCAAATAAAATATAGTTATGAATGAACATACCTTTTACAATTGCTGCAAAGTTTCTGTAATTTTATTTTGACTGTCCTTAATAACTTGGATACTGTTGAACAACGAATGACCAAATTTTATTTTCAATTTAACACGTAAACAAAAATAAATTGATATCCATAGTAAGGAATGTATGTTTAGTATAGAATGTTTTTAGCCAATACAAAAGAAAAAAATTTGAATTTAATTTGCATTTACTATATAAGCTATTTCAAAAACTACACTTTGTGTAACTATTTTGTACTCTTCCATTTATAATCTCTATCACAGTACTATCTATGACCATTGATAGCATTTATATATTGAAATTATTTAATGAATATATACTAAAAACTATGATTTTATTATCTTATCTTTGCTCAAAATAATATCAAGATTCGGGGCATTAATTAAATATTCTGAAACCAATTGAGTATCTCTTGAATCGGGGAAGTTAATTGGAAATAATGGAACTGTTAGTTCATTAAAAATTTCATCGCAAGTACTCGATTGTTAATATATCACCAAGAAAACGAAGCATCATAACTAGAAATCAAATTATGATATTGTAATTACTTTTTTAAGAATATTAAGTAAATTTAAAAATAGTTAAGACCATTAAAAGTAATTTATAGTTTACCAATATCAAAATATGTTACGTATTGACCAATCGAATATTTCATCAATTACAGGAAATATTTTTAAAATAAATTAACACATAATAAGACTCGTTTTATAGTATTTAATATTTTAGTTATAATAGTGTGATATCCACTACCAGAAGCACTGCCTAACGACATTTACAGATGGTAAGTGTATTACCGATATTTTCAAAGAGAAAAAAGGATCAGCCTGATTCATTGGTTTTTCAACTTAAACGGATATGAGAGCTACACTCAGAGGTTAGCTTTGGATCACAACATTGGGCCAACATCTATCGAACAGACAGACTACATATCTGACAGCTAATGGACTGAAAAATGTATAGTTTTTATGTAAATCAATAAAAAATGTTGAATTAAACACCTATTTAATGTAAAATGAAGAAAATATTTAAAAATTGTGGTATACATTTTAAACCATTAAAAAATATTCTAACGTTATGTATGCATATCGTATTATGTACAAATACTTATTCAACCAAATAGGTCTTAAGTGTTTTATTTTTTATTATTATTACACTAAAATGTATAAATGTACTTAATATAATTGTTGATCAAAACATAACTAATTACAGCCATTTACACTTCAATATATTTTTTATAGAGAACTATGTTAATTTTACTGCAAAATATGTTAAAACCCGTTTAAAGCTGTTGTTAATATTAATGAGCCGATTACGAATTGTTCAAATAAGTAAAACCTAATCAAAAGAATGTAATTGAATAACGTTATTTTATCATCAAAGAATATTCTTTGTAAAATGACATACATAATGGGCGAAGGAATCAAAGCTCTTACGTTACCGTCGGCGACAGTTTTTAATTACAGTTCTTCATTGTACTACGATTTGTTGTAAAAAGACTACGTAAATCAAATACGTGTTACATGAACGCGTTGTTTCAGTTGTTTTATTAAAACCAGCTTTTTAATTTCATAAAATCGATTATTATGACTCTGGGAGTGATTTCTAATAAAAATTATAATTAAAATACGACTGTGAATGTAAATAAAGCAGTATATCCTCCTACGCTCAAAAGTAGTAAACGATAACGAGGTACATTATACATTATGTAGATGACGTAGTTTTAAAAACAGTAATTTGTTGTTCATCGTCACATTTTTATGTAATCATCACGTTATAAAAAATAAATGAATAACAATTATTCTTATATAACATTTCCTGAAGAATCCTATAAAATTATGGGTAAATTCTATGATACCATAAAAACCATCAAAACGTAATTATGAACTTTTTGTTTAGTAATGTAAAACTCGAGTTACCGAAGAAAAAACAGTAAATAAGCATTATGAGCCAGTGTTAAGTAAAATCATTTTATAATTTAGTAAGTTATAGCCAACTTTTAGATTCTGAACGGAGTGAAGAATGTATTGATTTTACAATGATGTGTGTTTTTTTTTTTTTTTTTTTTGTGTCTGTCGACACGATTTGGGGCAGTAAAAATGCTTCGATTGCCTTATGTAGCAACTTTTCTGAAAGAAAAGTGAATCTATTTGGTACATTGGGGGGTCAAAATTTTCTAAATGCGACGGGAAAAACCATAAAAAAATTTGGGAAAAACGTGAGTTTTTACGCAAAACCAGTTTTTGACATAATCAAATTTTTTATTTTGCTATAACTCAAAAACTAATCGATGTAAATACTTGAAATTTTCACCAAATGTTTAGATTAGCGTTCTCTATACACCAATAAATTTTCAAAGTATTTTGACTTTTATTAAGCTATTTATAGACAATTGAAATTTTCAATTTTTTTAAGTATTTTTTTTTTAAAAAACGATAAAATTTTTTTGGCCCAGAAAATCTTGAAAATTTAATACAAGGTTTCTTATAAGTTGTTCCTTAACTGATAAAAAAAAATCTGAAATCGTATGTCACAATTTTTTTTTATAAGTGCTCAAAGTTCCAATTTATACGAAATATGTAAAAATCACGATAATTTGCAAGTTATTTTGTAGATAAAAATTCATAAAATTTTTTCTGTTCATACTTAAGGTTCAAAATTTTAACACTAGGTTATCTATAAGCTACTATTCAAAAATCTTTAAAAAAATTTCTACCGGAATTAGAGGAAAAAATTTTATGACTGTTTGAAATTTAAATATTTACGAAATTGCATAAAATAGCGATTTATTCTCAAACGATTTTAAATATTTTTTATAATTCAAAAAGTATAAGTTGCAGATTTTTGAAATTTCTACCAGCTGTTAAGATTGGTATTTTCTTTATGTCATATTTTTTTCAAAATATTATATTGATTTTTAAGCCACTTATAGGCATTTAAAATATTCGATTTTTTTACATTTTATTTTTATAATCGGTGATAAAAAAAATTTGGCTTCTACAAAATACTTGAAAATGTAATAGAAGATTCCACAGAAGTAGTTCTTTATGTCATTCAAAAATTATTAAAATCCATAGGCACAATTTGTTTTTATAAGCGTTTGAACAGCGAATATTGACATAAAATTACGTGTAAAATATAATATATAGTAGAATGTTCTAGACTGACAAACTATATCGCTGTATGCAACTGCCAACCCATCCTAATTGAAAAATATATTTATCGTGTCAAAATAAAATATACTTTTTACAATGTTTATAAATAACAATGTGTTATATCCTAGACAAACATATGAACTCCGTTCAGAATCGTTATTCGTATACAATGATATCTATCATTGCATTCAAATTTAACAAATCCATTATAATAATGACCTATCCTATAAGCGAGGTGCACTCCACCCCTAACTGTACAGCAGAGCGAGGCCCATCCGGTTCTTTTTTTTTTTATTTAGATTTAATACGTACAGTTTATTTTAAAATCCCACGAGAATTCAAATCATGTGATTTCGGTGTTTTATAAAAATGAGTTAGCAGTTGTCATAGGCAATATCGAAAAATCAACTATCTATCATTTTTCATAGTTACCACTGGAGACAACTTTTGATACCTTGACAGTAGAAATATTCTTGCATTTGCCGACAATTTCGTTCGTTTTGTCTTCTGTATTACGAATTAATTATGTAATTTATTCATTTTAAACATAACTAAAGTATATCTTATTGTTTATATATCTAATTTATTGTAACAGATAAATCAATAAACTATGAACAACATGGAGGCTAGTTGTATTTGCATTGTGATCGGTCACCTTCAAGTAAAGAAGCTGATGTATACAGTGAAAAAATGTTCGCTGTGTGAAAAGAGATGTCTTTTTAGAACCAGTAAAATGGTTAAATGCATCGGTAAGGTAGATATGTATGACTAAAGATAAGATTTTGATATAAAAAAGAAAATTTTCTAAAGAATACAATTTATCATCAAAATCCTCTTTTTATTTTTGGCGTACTCTCGGTGTTAAACAAAATAATGTATTCTAAACAATAATCTTGAATTTCCACGTTTCACAGCATGCAAGCGCGTGATGCACAAAAAGTGTTTCGCGATAGCTAATAATCGGTTAGTGCGCGCATCGTCCGGCGGTATGGTGGTCGACCAACGATTCAGTGATAATATCAAAACTTTGGCCACTCTACATCATAGCCACCAAACGGTTAATGACAATACAGACACTAAGGCAGGTAACAGCGGAAAAGATGCAGTGTTGAGGACTGAACTATCATGGCTATGGAACAATGACAATTCAGCGGTGTTCAGAATGAAAGTAGAATTGAAACTTGGGGAGAAGTATTACGTGGAGTATTACAAGCTAGACGTAAAAAAAAAGCTGTGGAACGACGTGTTGATGAATATGATGCCAAAAGAAGAAACATATGGACGTAGACGAGATGGTAGCAGCGGTGATCACGTCGGAAACTGAAAAAAGCGTATGGAAAAAGGCGTATAACAGTTATTAATATACCTAGTGTATTAAGAAGTCGGATGGTGTAAAAATGTAATCGAACATGTAATTACATCAAAATAGTATACCTACATACAATTTAAGAAGTCAATGGCATGCAGTGTTCCTAAGTAGGCATCTACCCAAGAATTAAATGTATTTTTCGAGGTACCAGTATCTGTATGAAAAAGATATTGACTGTTTTTCAAGATGAGTAAATTTTAGTTTAATCTAAAGCTGCGATTACACAGGTCGATCGCGGTCACAAAACTGTCGCCGTGCAACGAAATTGAATGACAATTTAATGTGTAAACTCATTTTCGACTTAGTCACACGGCTAAATGATTCAATTCGATTAAAGTCGAAAAGCAGTTTACTTTTAGTCTATTTTAACAATTCGGTCACTATCGCATGGCTAAAATCAATCATTTAAACAACTAGGTTAGGTTATCATATTGTACCTAATATTATTTCTACTTACGATCTTGCTAGCAGTGCTTCTCACATGTTGGTATTTTCCAAGGAAAAATTTTTTTTAGAAGATATAAAGGAATTATCATCGTCCACTTTTAAACGATTAATAATTTTGGATCTTCTACAGAAATGTTCATTAAAAAATAAAACCTTATTGTAATGATGCATCTAAAATGTTCCTGAGTAAAATCCATGGACAAGTTCATAAACGACGCTTTTGGGGTTTTTAATTTTTTAATTTTAACAACTCGCTAATAGATTTTACAAAGGAACATTTTAGATCCATCATTATACCTATTTTTTAAGAGATTTCCGTAGAAAACCCAAAATCAACATAACATTAAAGAATGGACGAAGATTAGTTTTGTTTTTATAACTTATAGAAAAAGTTACTCTTCATATTTAAAAAGAAAATACCAACTTGAACAACTTGAACAGTTGTCTAGTTGTTTACATGATCGATTATAACCACGTGACAACGACCGAATTAATAAAATTAACCAAGAGTACACCGTTTTTCGGTTTTAATCGAATTTAATCATTTAGCCATTTAACTAAGTCGAAAATAAGTTTATAAATTTAACTAATCTTCGATTTCGTGTAAATGAAACTTTAAATTAAACTAAAAAATAACAAAAATAATATAACAAATTAAAAATCAGAAAAATTTTTAACTTTAAAGTAAGTATTAACAAATTCTTGTTATAAGATAATTAAAATCTGTATAGGTATTACAGTTTATTTGCTATTTATAACCGAAAATAGTCATAACATTCATCAACAAACTATGAATACTAAAGAATTTCTAATTACTGAACATTTTCTAATTCAATCAAACTCTTCAAGTTACTTTATTATTTTATGCGATAAAATTTAAAAAGGTTATTAAAAAATTGTATGATGTATAATTAGAGATGTGAGTTTGTATTATACAGTGGTATAAAACTGTATAATACAAGGTATTATACACATGGTATAAAATTATTTTATACAGACGGTATAAAAAAAAAATTATTATGGCGTTATTTTTAGTTATTACCACGATTACAAATATTTAGATATAAAATTATTATTTATTATTATCATTTATTAATTATTATCATATCATGTGTTCCCAATGAGTAGAGAAAGTACTCATTCTAAAAATATCCATTAAAATTGTTAAATTAAATCTTGTATTATATGTTTTCTGACCTTCTAATCATTTTTTAAATTATTCCTTTTTTAAATGATTCGTATTTCATAATTATAACCTCTGTTAAATTTCCAATAATTTGAGGTACTGGAAGGTTCTAAATACGGTATAATACAGGTATAATACCGGTATTATACAACAACATAAAATACGGTATTTTAACATCTCTATGTATAATTATATTCGAATAATGTGTATATATTATTATACATGTAAAAAAATTAAGTCGAGTATTTATTTCTATTATATCGGAAAAATTGCTTTGTAAACATGTAGGAAAAAGAAAATGCCAACGGCACGTAGTGTTCCCAAGCGGTCACCCATCCAAGTACTAACTACGCCCGACGTTGCTTAACTTCAGTGATCGGACGAGAACTGGTATATTCAACGTGGTATGGTCGTTGGCATTATACATAATTTAATTTGAAGCTTTTATTACACAAAATTACAGATAAGTTAAATTTATAAACTTATTTTCGACTTAGTTAAATGTCTAAATGATTCAATTCGATTAAAACCGAAAAACTATGTACTCTTGGTTGTTCGATTATCATATGATCATACGGTTTTTTAATAACCTTTTTAAATTTTATTGCACAAAATAATAAAATAACTTGAAGAGTTTGATTGAATTAGAAAATATTAGTATTCATAGTTTGTTGATGAAAGTTATGACTATTTTCGGTTATAAATAGCAAATAAACTGCAATACCTATACAGATTTTAATTATCTTATAACAAGAATTTGTTAATACTTTAAAGTTAAAAATGTTTCTGATTTTTAATTTGTAACATATTATTATAAAAATAATGAAATACGCTCAAATTTAACAAGATTACACATTAATGTGTATATAAACTAAAAATATAACTTTCTTGTCTAAAATATTTGTACAAATACAAAAATTATAGAATTATAATACGGAAAATTCGTTAATTTATAAATGGATTAAATAAATACATAATTATTTTAACAATGATTACAAAATTACTGAATTAATAAATTAAATATTGTATGGAAACTATTAATACAAGTTTACTACAAATAAATATAACAAAAAAAATATGAAAAATTAAACAATATCTAAAAACAAATGTCCATTTGAATGGACATCCGGCACATACGGTTACAAATTTTAAAAACTGGTCAGGCGTTATCGGGGGTAGAAAGATTTGTCCATTTTAATGGACATTAGGTACTTATAAATACAAAATATAAAAACGATTCAAGCGCCAGGAGGATAGTCTTTTTCGTTTAGGAATTCTATTAGCGAACCGTAATGTTCCTGGAAATGTGTGTAGATGATAGTATATAAGAGGGCATGGAAATATAGAGAATAATAGAGAAGTAAAATTATTAAAAGAAGCTGAAAATATTCCATCCGGAACATGTTCCCATACTGTCTATAAATGGTTAGATTGGTCGGCCGTTTCAAACCGACAAAATGATTTAACAGTTTTTTTTTATAATCGGTGATAAAAAAAAATTGGCTACTACAAAATACTTGAAAATTTAATCGAAGATTCCACAGAAGTAGTTCTTAATGTCATTCAAAAATTATTAAAATCCATAGGCACAATTTTTTTTTATAATTGTTTGAACAGCGAATATTGACATAAAATTACATGTAAAATATAATATAATGTAGAATGTTCTAGACTGACAAAGATATCGGTTTTTTTTTAAATGCTCTAACTCAAAAACGAAAAACTGCAACAACTTGAAATTTTCACCAAATCTTTATATTGACGTTTTCTATACATGGTTAAGTTTTCAAAGTATTTTGACATATTTTGACTTATTTATAGACAATTTAAATTTTCGATTTTTATAAAATATTTGTTTTTAAACATCTATAAAATTTAATTGGTTGAGCGAAAACTTGAAAATTGTATACTAGGTTTATAATAAGTTAAACTTATCGTAACCAAAAAATATCGGTGATCGGTTAACTCAATTTTTTTTTATAAGCCCTTAATGCTAAAATTTGTATAAAATGTGTAAAAATCACGATAATTTGCAAGTTATTTTGTAGATAAAAATTCATACAATTTTTTTTGTTCATACTTAAGGTTCAAAATTTTAACACTAGGTTATCTATGAGCTACTCTTCAAAAATCTTTAAAAAAATTTCTACCGAACTAAGAGGAAAAAATTGTATGACTGTTTGAAATTTAAATATTTACGAAATTGCATAAAATAGCGATTTATTCTCAGACGATTTGTTATATTTGTTATAATTCAAAAAGTATAAGTCGCAGATTTTTGAAATTTCTACCAGCTGTTAAGATTGGTATTTCTTTTATGCAATATTTTTTTCAAAATATTATATTGATTTTTAAGCCACTTATCGGCATTTAAAGTATTCGATTTTTTTACATTTTATTTTTAAAATCGGTGATAAAAAAAATTTGGCTACTACAAAATACTTGAAAATTTAATCGAAGATTCCACAGAAGTAGTTCTTAATGTCATTCAAAAATTATTAAAATCCATAGGCACAATTTGTTTTTATAAGCGTTTGAACAGCGAATATTGACATAAAGTTACATGTAAAATATAATATAATGTATAGTCAAACTATAGACAAACTATGTCGCTGTATGCAACTGCCAACCCATCCTAATTGAAAAATATATTTATCGTTTCAAAATAAAATATACTTTTTACAATGTTTATAAATAACAATGTATTATATCCTAGACAAACATATGAACTCCGTTCAGAATCGTTATTCGTATACAATGATATCTATCATTGCATTCAAATTCAACAAATCCATTATAATAATGACCTATCCTATAAGCGAGGTGCACTCCACCCCTAACTGTACAGCAGAGCGAGGCCCATCCGGTTCTTTTTTTGATATAACTTTGTAAATGCAACTTAATTATGTATGAAATATGTGCTTTTTTTTTTTTTTTTTTATTGATTTTGAATCACATCCGCAGAAGAGGCCATTAAACAAAATCATTAATTAAAATTCTACTAATGAGTACGATTTTTTAAGTTACATTATCTAAATTAAATTGTACAGTTTAGATTTTCTTAAAAATATTAAAATCAAGTAAGGAGCGTATACAGAAAAAAGTATTTTAAGTACAATTATTTACAAAATATCATACGAATATAAATATAATATTTTATAATCGTAAATGATTTCTTAATATATTCAATCAGTAAAATAGTAACTGTAGTCCATCGAATATTTATAAAAGTTAAAAGCAAAAATGCAATGACTAATAAATTATTAATAAATTAGTTATTAGTAATAACAATAAAAAAATAAATAAAACATTATTTAATACGTTTATAAATTGAAAAACAATTTCTTATACTTCTATAAACTCAGTACTACAATAGTTTACTGGTAATTTTTCTAAACTAACATGTATTGGTTTGAAGAACGATAAAAGGCAAACACGTACAGTTCCTAAATCTTTCATATAGACATTCGTAAAAAACTTAATATTGACAATTATGCATTAACGTCAAACGTGGTTTTTACACTTCACGATCAGCAGTGATAAACTATAATCACGTTAATTATTGTAAATCTCCGTAAAAAAAAAAAAAAAAAACTCCAATTTACGTCTCGTATTTATATATGTTTTTTTTCTATTC
The DNA here is from genome assembly GCA_034509805.1 of Sipha maydis. Classification (NCBI taxonomy): domain Eukaryota; kingdom Metazoa; phylum Arthropoda; class Insecta; order Hemiptera; family Aphididae; genus Sipha; species Sipha maydis. Next base: position 7,286 of record JASXSY010002521.1, on the reverse strand, counting down.
TCTTTGTCCGAAATCTTGACTACCGTCCGGCGTACGATGTGCTCCTAAATCAAAACCATCACGTTGGTTTAGCCAGACCCGTCGACTTATCGCATTGTCCCCGAAAACCGTGTCGTAAAACATACGTACAAGCGTCCGACGGAGCAAGCGAACGGATAAAGGATTCGACGACGAGACCGCCTACGGGCATTCGCCACAGAATGCATAAGCGAATACACGATAGAATACACATAATATATAAGCTCGTCGCACGTTATAACATAATGTTGTAACCATTGACAACAAACAAACGCGGAACCGGCAATAACGAAAATTTAATCTTAGTGCACCACTTTGAAAACCGAACACACAATTTTGTCTTATACGAAACCAAAAAACCGTACACAAGTGACAAAAATGTCGACGTTCAACATGAAAACCGCGAGTGGCGCGAACGGGACGACACTGGAACGGAGGACGGGCAACGCGAGAAGCGACGGGTGCAGCAGTGCGTCGTACTCGAGACGGTGCAGGGCGGGCAACGACATCAGGAAATGCAGGTCGGAGGGACAGATCGGTGTCCGTGGCCAGGTAGAGGCCGCCCGGTCGCCGATGGGTTGGGGAGACGAGAGCAGGAGACTGCCCACGCTCAGGGAGGTTTTCCGGAACCAAAACCAGAGGGCCACCGCAGCGCCCATGGAATCGGCACCGTGCGACGCGTCCAACGCACCTAGACCCTGTTGCTCGGGAGCCGCGTCCAACGCACCGGCACCCCGACCCTTTGTCTTGTGCAGCCCCGCGCAGAGGTGCGCACCGTCTACGTCCGCCTGCCCGGGACCCGCGCCACAGCCGTCGCCCCGGATCTGCAGCCCACAGGACGGTTTACGACAAAGATCGTCGATACACAACGTGCCGCATGAGTCGCACTGCGATCGGCGACTCACGTACGACGTGCCACAGCAGCAGCAGCAGTGCGATCGACGTCTCACGTACGACGTGCCGCGGCAGTCGAACGCGTCGCTCAGCACTCGGATCAGTAACGCGCACTTCGCGTATGACGGGGCCAATGGCCGAGCGCAAGGTTGTTACACGAGCGGCGGCGACGATCGCAAGACCTACACGTTCACCTTGACCGGCACCATCCGATTGGACGATAACTGCTGTTCGTCCCAACATCAGCAACACCAGCAACGCCAACAGTCGGACCGACACCAGCGGCGCAGGTCGAGTGCATGCGGCTCCGCGGACGAGTACATGGACAATCACCTGAACGTGGACATGGTAGCGCCCAGGTCGGTGGCCGTGCCCGGGTGCCCGTACGTGAGCTTTGACGAAGGGTCGTCGGGGGCGGGCACGCCGGAACAGTGGCGTGATGGGTCCATGGACCTGGGCCCCGAGTACGGGCAGGCCAACGGCAGTTATCGGTCAGACTTGTCGGATCCGCAGCCGTTCGTCATGAACGACACGGGTGAGCAGCCGAGGCCGTGCACGAGACCCTCTTCCGATTGCGGACCCTCCGACTGCCGACGAGCCAACCCTTGCGATCGGAACACCACGTGCTGACCGATCCGATCCGGATATATCCGATGTACGAAATTTATATAATATATGAAAATTTTGATTTTAACAACTATACGAGTTTGATTTATCGCCCGTGCACTGTATTGTTACACCAATATTACTGCCTACTGATAGCCCGGAGTCCCTTACGGTTCGCGTGCACAAAAATGGTTCATTTCAGATTTTTATTCGATTTATTCCTACGGTTGTAATCGTAACCGTGAGTTACGCAGAGCAAGTCTCTAGCAGTGGCGCATTTAGGGTGGATGGGAGCGAAACGGGCAAATGCTTTAATTTTTGGGAGCAGCAAAAAATGATTGTATTTGCTTATGATGTGTTTATAATTTTTTCGTTATGCAGACCTATAATGTTTGTGTTTTAAAAAATATTGTTGAGCTAATTATCTAATTAAAAATTAAAATTATATTATACCTAAATAATACTGTAATAGGTATATTATATTATAATTTAAATTCATATATATATATATATATATATATATATGAATCACTTGATGGAACTTTCAGTTGAAATGGTTAAAGTTTCAACCGAAGATTTCGAAATTAGCTGAATAAATCTTAAATTAATAGAGAAACGCAATTCATTTCCTCGTGGATTTGAGCCCAAACAATTTTCAATCAAGAAATAATTCTCATTTTTCAATATCAACTTTTACGTAATTTATATATTGTACGCTATGAAATAAAATCACATTCGATTTAGTCGAGACTGGGTTCGACGATTCTATTACGTTCCATAGATAAATAAATCGCATAAAATACTAGAGTTTCATTTTATTATTTTTTTTTATTGCTTCTGTGGACGGATTTATTGGATTTGACATAAATATGATGTCCGTAATGACAAGTTGGTGTTTTATTCACAAACTTTGAATGAACAGTTTTCACTCATCGTATGGTAAGGTCAAGTATTACTTTAGTTCCTTTAATCGGAGTTCAATACTACTTTTGTCGAATATTTACATTCATAAAATATTGACAGAAAAAATGGTAAATAAAGAGAAAGATATTGAAAGACAGAATGAAGAACACTATGATTTTAACCATGCCGAAAATGTAGAAAAATAAATATGAGGTGTTTATCTTTCAATTGTTTATTTAGAAATGTCTTTAATTTAATTTTAAAATCAGTAACACTTAATATACTAAAATAAATATATTTCATTCGTCATTCATGCGTATGAATACAATTTTTTAATACAATTTTTCTAAATATCTTATATTAATTAATTATAAATAAGAGGTGGAATGAATATCGAAATTAAAAACATGATAAAACCGTATTTTTTTTATTTTTTTGTAATGATGTAAAAGATTAAAGAAAGTTATGAGAATATTTAAAATAATAAAATAACATGAAAGTTTATCAAAAACTCGGAAAAGAGATGGGTCGGCAATAAAAACCTCATTTTTTCGGGAGAACAAATTACTTTTTACATACATACTGGTACATTTTTCCGCCTGTTTCATTGGAATTTTCTTCGAGATGAATGAACCAGACTTTTGCTTATGTTAAATTGAAGAAATCTTTCATTTGAGCATCCTCTTTAACAACGACCTAATCTGGTTGTGTTGTCTCGTATTCGAACTTCCGAAGTAAGATATCAACATCTAATGCGTCCATTGAGATAGATAATATTGGAACACGTGCTGTATAAGAATAACGGTCCACCGGTTAAAATGCTATCCCCACCTAACCACACGGCAACAAATATAACATGATATATTATATAATGTATAATGTAAATGTGTAATTTACTAATTTTCAGCTTTATGTATATTTTTCTTTTATTTAGGCCCGAGATAGGTGTTTGTATTTTAATTTTTAAATTAATTTAACTTAAATCTTTTTAGTAAAGATTATTATTATTATGAAGAATGATGATTTCATGTGCTGCACTTGGTTGTACTAACAGACAATCTAAAAGCAACAGTATACAGTTTCATCAGTTTGTAATGTATTTTTAACATATATTATTGCTACCTACAATTAATACTAAATTTTTCTAATATTTAATAAGCAATTTTATAGATTTCCATTGAAACGTACTTATGCATTATGAAAATCGAAAAAAAAGTTAGAAAAACTATTTTGTACCATCAAAACACAATTTCATGTGCAGTGGAAATTTTTTCGATTTGGATTACCAAATGTTATTTAACTGAATCACATAAAACTTTAAATGAACGTGAACTGGAAACATATTTATATCAATTGGACAGTATTAAATTAGGTCATTTTATATTATATTGGTGAGTATATCGTAAAAGGTATACTGCATAAAATTGTTTGTTTGAATTGTATTAATTACCAGTGGAAATGTGCCAAAAATCATATGAGAGCTTCAGAGATCGTCTACAACAGTGTATTAATGCTGATGGTCGCTATCTTGGAATTTTAAAAATGGAATTAAATACTGATTTGAATAATAAAAAAAAAGAAAGTTTTCTCTAAGTTTTACTGTTCGTTATTTATAGCCCATCAAAACTTTAGAGTTGGCTCTGCCATACCCTGTATATAACTGAAATAGTGAATAATGTTTTAACACGATATTTGTTTTTATCCTGTTTGTTCATATGTAAAAAATAGGGATTTATTTCTATTGGCTTGGACGTCCTTGAATCACTCTTTAGTTAAATTAAAATAATAAAATAATAATATTCATTTACACGGGATTCAGATAAAGAATGTAGAAACATTCTTTTTTTTTTTTTGGAATTTAGAACTAATCTCTATTACAATATATTTGTGTCACATTATTAAAAAACAAATCAATACAGTCATCATAGTATACAAATTTATTGTAATGGTTTATAAAACAAAATCTCTAAATCTTTTGGTTTTAGCAAATTATTACTTTTTCAACATTTAATGCAATTTGCAAGTTAATATGAAATATCGCCAAACAGGTAATTTACTTTAGCTCTTTTTACTTCTAATCTAAAGAACTATTCTATTAGTTTATTGTATATAAATATACTGAATATATATTCTATGACCGTGAATGCGTATTTATGATAACAAGATATCTGGACTTCATTGATAAGAAAAAAAATGTTAAGTAATTCAATATAAATTATAAAATTGATCAATTATTATATAAGTCGGTCCTTTTCACGAATGAAGAAAATAAAGAAATATTGATATCTTGAAGTATATCTCTGGATCTTTTGATTCTAAATCTAATTTGATTTATTCAAGTGTAATTTGTTTTATTAATATTTATTTTATTACTAAATTATCTTAAAACATTTTATATGTGTGCAATTTGTAAAGTATTCATCAAAGAAAAACCGAACAGATTAAATTAATTGTAAAAAAAAAAAAATTAATTTTGAATAAATACGTATCTTATAAATGTCTAATGATGATAGACTTTATAATATTCATTAAAAAAGATTTTCATTTGCATCAGCCTAAAACTAACGATCGAGTGTAAATAGTAAATATTTAATGCGGTGGCTAAGTGTCGAGTTAAATGTCTTATCAGCTAATGACTTTAAATTATTGTATAACAATTACACAAGTTTTGCCGGAAGAATATCGATTAAATTGTCGGGCTTTTAGAGTGAGTATTTCAATCTCTACGTTCAGTGAGACGTTCCGATGTCAATTTTGTAAACAGAATTGGATTTCTCCTCTAGTAATTGTAACTTAGTGTTTTCATAAGCAGTGAATAAATGTAAAGAAGTATGTCCACATTTGTCAATTGTGAAAAAAAAAATTACTACACTATTATAGCCACTATGGTAACAATAACACAGCCTATATATAATGTGATCAATCATTTTTACTGTTCAACAATAATTTGGCCGATTGGTAAAAATGGACTGTTTAATTTTTTATGCTGCATCTGCAATTAAAGTCTGCGCACGCCTATGAACTTAGTGGCAAATATGCGGATATACAATTTTTTCTTGTTAAAATGTCTTGTTAGTGATTTATTTGGATATATGAAAAATAACGAAAATTTTGAAAAATATGTGCATCCAGTGTCACAATCACCGAGTGTTTTACGTGTGTTAAACACACGAGTCCAACCTATAATGGGGCACAATGATGAAAACGGAAAAATATTCAGAAAGAAAGAAAATTGAAACCGTTTAATCGATCGATTTGGTTTTGTACGCGTTATCGTCCATCAATGTTTCTTTTGCGTTTAGTATGCACAAGCATCGACTTCACGGAGGCGACGGGGGAAATCATGTCCGTGCTTTGATTTGGGGCATCGCTCCCATACTTCAATTATAACGAAGGTAAAACGTAAAAATAGTAAATTTACTTTTGTGTATAAGACGCCTAACTATTTATCTATATTAAGTTTTAGATTCTGAACGGAGTGAAGAATGTATTGATTTTACAATGATGTGTGTTTTTTTTTTTTTTTTTTTTTTTTTTTTGTGTCTGTCGACACGTTTTGGGGCAGTAAAAATGCTTCGATTACCTTATGTAGCAACTTTTCTGAAAGGAAAGTGAATCTATTTGGTACTTTGGGGGGTCAAAAGTAAAAAATTTCCAATATTTTTTAAATGCGACGGGAAAAACCATAAAAAAATTTGGGAAAAACGGGAGTTTTTACGCAAAACCAGTTTTCGACGTAATCAAATTTTTTATTTTGCTATAACTCAAAAACTAATCGATGTAAATACTTGAAATTTTTACCAAATGTTTAGATTAGCGTTCTCTATACACCATTAAATTTTCAAAGTGTTTTGACTTTTATTAAGCTATTTATAGACGATTGAAATTTTCAATTTTTTTAAGTATTTTTTTTTTAAATAACGATAAAATTTTTTTGGTGGCCCAGAAAATCTTGAAAATTTAATACAAGGTTTCTTATAAGTTGTTCCTTAATTGATAAAAAAAAATCTAAAATCGTAAGTCACAACTTTTTTTTATAAGTGCTCAAAGTTCCAATTTATACGAAATATGTAAAAATCACGATAATTTGCAAGTTATTTTGTAGATAAAAATTCATAAAATTTATTCTGTTCATACTTAAGGTTCAAAATTTTAACACGAGATTATCTACAAGCTACTCTTCAAAAATCTTTAAAAAAATTTCTACCGGAATTAGAGGAAAAAATTGTATGACTGTTTGAAATTTAAATATTTACGAAATTGCATAAAATAGCGATTTATTCTCAGACGATTTTAAATATTTGTTATAATTCAAAAAGTATAAGTCGCAGATTTTTGAAATTTCTACCAGCTGTTAAGATTGGTATTTCTTTTATGCAATATTTTTTTCAAAATATTATATTGATTTGTAAGCCACTTATAGGCATTTAAAATATTCGATTTTTTTACAATTTATTTTTATAATCGGTGATAAAAAAAATTTGGCTCGTACAAAATACTTGAAAATTTAATAGAAGATTCCACAGAAGTAGTTCTTAAAGTCATTCAAAAATTATTAAAATCCATAGGCACAATTTTTTTTTATAAGCGTTTGAACAGCGAATATTGACATAAAATTACATGTAAAATATAATATAATGTAGAATGTTCTAGACTGACAAACTATATCGCTGTATGCAACTGCCAACCCATCCTAATTGAAAAATATATTTTTCGTTTCAAAATAAAATATACTTTTTACAATGTTTATAAATAACAATGTATTATATCCTAGACAAACATATGAACTCCGTTCACAATCGTTATTCGTATACAATGATATCTATCATTGCATTCAAATTTAACAAATCCATTATAATAATGAC
>JASXSY010002520.1:0-52037 GCA_034509805.1 Sipha maydis | reverse complement strand
AATTACTATTAACCGATATACAAATACATACAAGTAGATTTATGATCAGTTATCACAAATTGTTGTAAGATTTATGAAAGGTTGTAGAACGTAGAAATCACAAAACCAACCACTTAGGGTTGAGTGTTCGATAGTAATAACTCATAATGAATTTTCATGGAATACGTCCGAGTAACAACGAGCACTTATTTTAAAAATCTTGCGAAAGACAAAATTCACGAGGTCAACCACTAAGTATGGGGTAAATGGTTTATTGCCTATAATTGGATATTAAAAACTTGAACATAATAATAGCTATATCCGGGTCAAGTGATTCACACGAGATCCTAGTATATGAAGGGGGTTCTCAACAGACCCAAAATCAGATGTGTTTTAGTCCGGTTAAAGCAAGTACCTTCACGCCAGTTTGTTTCATAAATTAATTAAATGTTTTGGACTTAGATGTTAACTTAAATGTTTTAGAATAATTTCTATAAATAGTATTTAACTTAAATAGTGAGTGTATTTTCTAATCTTCCCTCAAACTACTATTGCTAAACTGATGGCACGCAACAATATGTTTTCCCATACCTCTTGTCATAACTTCAAAAAAATAATAATAATTAACTGTTTGCTAGGTATATGATTGATTTACATCAATATTTGGAGGGAAATAATCTCTTTCGGGATTTGAGTAGAAAATCATAGAGGGTCAATATAAAATCATAAACTAATAATGTTTTTTCAAACAATTTTGATAAATAATTATTGAAGTCATAAAAAAAATATTGAATTGTATCTGTTGTAATTAAATAAATAAAACATAAATGGCTAATACTTGAATTAATATATGATCTTGGTTTAGGTTAAATAAATTACACATTCATTTTTAATCAAAAAAAGTAAAAAAAATTAATTATATTTTAAATTAATAAACTGTGAATAAACAATATAATTGAAAAGGTATAATACAGCAGTCAGTAAATGTTGACAGTCACCAGTGTATGAATCTAAAGATTATAACATACTCATAAAAGTCTAAAAATCCAAAAATACCAAATTATCAAAATAGCCTTTATGCTGTCATCAGTGATTATGGACAATTACAAATAATGTTTGATACATGTTTTAACCATACTCGTTTTTTATTATAAGATAATTTTAATATTAATATTTAAGATTTTATTACTATAAGACAATGTTTTGAAACTTTTTTTTTAATCCATGAATGAAAAATATGCATGGCTATAGATATTTGCTATATATTGGTTCGTTATTTAATAATCTGATTTTCTAAGTAAGATTGATAGATATATTTTTGTTAGTATTGGCGCATATACTAATCCTAATGTAACAAGTGTTAAAAAGTGTAAAATTTTAATTCTATTTAAATTCTATTATTTTTATTAATAAGTCAACATTCGTCAAATAACTAATGTGCATTTAGTGGTAATAGTTGAATCACCAGTAAATGTCAACAATATGAAGTATTTGTAAAAACAGAGAACAATAAGAATAGAGAAAAATCTATTAGTAAAGATCGAAAACCACCAGTGATTGTCAATACAAACCACTATGCTGTCATATTTCTTAACATAAGAATTAACAATAATATAAAATAAAATAGTGAACTTAATTAGGAATTAATCTATAATAATAGAATATATATATTATACATGAGTATTATAGTAACTGTTAAACTATAACTCTTAATCCACGTCCCTGCAGATGATATACCTAAAGCAATTAATTAGTTATACCTCATATTACATGCAAATAAAATAAAATGTACTCAAAGTTTATAGTCTAAACAACTTACTTGATGCCAATTTTTTATTATATACCGGGCAACCTTGATATGGAATTTTTAACTTAACTTTAGTAGGATAGTAACCACTTATTTTTAGTGTTTGAGCAGGTAAATATCCAAGTGCTAAAAGTTTACTAAAATCTGATTCCAATTCATTAGCTATGGATCCTTAATAAAACAGATAAAATTAAAGTTTGATTAATTTAAATGTATAGAACAAATTACCTTTAAAATGCACCAAATACTGAATACAAGCTCCATTGTGTAATATTTTTGTTTTCCTGCTGTCAACAGTTAACATCCAATCAGGGACACCCAATACACTTCTGACAGCTTCAAAAAAATGTGTTGTTTCATACTTGGTAGTTCTCCTTACATTTACATATTTTATTATATCTTTGTCATACTCAATGTTAGCGCAAGCTAATTTTTCAAAACCATTTTTTGAAAACACTATAATTGATCTTCCAATTGCAGAAATGTCTCCTTCTAAAATTATTATTGAATATTAAATATATATAACTATAAAAGTACTTTATTTTTTATTCTATACTCTTACCTAAAGGTAAATTTGGATCAGAAAATACAATTGAATGTGATCCAATATCAATATTACCCAAACGACCTGATATATCTCCAACATAACATCGTAAAGGTTGATCAGGTCCACATTCATTTTCATAAAGCATTACCTATAATGATATACATCATAAATTGTAAGTTTTTTAAAATAAACTAACTACTCAGTCATCAGATATCAACCAAAATAAATATAAAATTATATATTCATAGCAATCTTGAAATTAACTTTACATTCAATGGGTCAGCTAATTGAGTGTAATACGGATTCCATATGTACCCAGCTGCAGTGCATCGAGTTCCATGATCTATAACAGTTGCATCAATACCAACAGGATTGACATAAACCGCCCATTTATGATTTTTTGTCTAAAAACAATTGTATAGAATTGTAAAAGTAATTTAATTTACAGGATTACAATTCTTAACTTACTATATTTCTATTATATGACCCAGGATAATGTAAATTAACTTCTATAACCGTATCACTTTTACTTCCATCATTATAGATCAATTGAGTCTAAAATATTATAAATAATAGAATAACATATCATGATAATAAATAGCTGAATACAAACCATTCGTATATAACCATAAAGAAAACCATTTGGATTATGAAATGAAGCCATTGCTCTGATTTCTCGAGCTTCTGATGGTGCATATCCTCTTTCAATTGTAGAACATGCTAACCTATAAACAAAATTATTATACTATATTTAATAATGCAAAATCAAATTGTTTAAATTATATATTTATAATGAAATATGAATATATTTGTAAACCACCTTTTTTTAGCAAGTATACCATGTATTATAACTGAACGACTCAAAAAGACTAATTGACCAAATAGCTGAGCATGAGTATCATTGCCAATTGCAGTCACTGTTCTAGCACCATGTATTGAACCAAACCGTGAACTCCAATCACCGTATCGTAAGCTTCCAGTAGCTTTATTATTCCATGGATCCCAGACTTCATATAAATTTGAATTCTCACATGGTAAGTCTAAGCCACCATCAACTGGATTCTATGACATCAAACATTTTTAATTGTACATAGAAGATAAAATTGTTCTTAAGTTAAATTATAATTAAAACAAATAACATACTGAATAAACATAATAATCATTTCCACCTTGTACACCTTGTAAGTTAATTTCAAAATCAACTGGATCATACTCAGAAAGTTGAAATAATTCAATTTTACCAGAAACAGATATTGTATCATTTTCACTGTACCAATCTTTTACAACTGCTTTTCTATGCCATACTTTTTCAATCCTTAAGCAAATAAATCATTATTTCTAGTTATTTTTACTCTTACATATTCATTAATTATAATACAGTGGAACCTCGATTATCCGGGGTAATGATGGGTAGGGGGTCACACGGATAAATTAAAATCACGGTTAATCGAGACTTTTTGTAATAATGAAATTTTTTATTTAATTTTAATTAGAAATACATAGGTACAATTTTATAATAATGAAATTTTAAAAATTTGATTCAATTATAATTAGATATATACATAATATACGTACAATAATTTTATACAACAAGTTATTAGGGCTTAAAATATATAAAATAAAAAGATATATATAAAAAAATTTAAGGTATATTTACTAAGTTGTAAAAATGTTTATAGTGAAAGAATTTAAGATTAATTTTAGTAGAGATAAACAATATTTTATTTTAACTAATTTGGGTACAAATAATTTTAACTATAATTCATGTTACTCATCTTCTAAAAAAATATTTCATTTATATTTTATATTCTGAACGGAGTGATGGAATCTATTGGTTTTACAATGATGTGTATTTTTTTTTTTTTTTTATTTTATTTTTTTTTTTTTTTGTGTCTGACGACACCTTTTTTGGCAGTAAAAATGCTTTGATTTGTTTAAACAGCAACTTTTCTGAAAGGAAAGTGAATGTAGATGGTACTTTGGCAAGTGAAAAATCAAACTTGTTCAATACTTTTTAAAAAAATCGAAAAAACCGATGAAAAAATTACGAAAAAACGGGAAATTTTACGCAAAATCACGTTTTTACAAATTACATATTTTTAAAATGCTCTAACTCAAAAACCAAAAATCGCAACAACTTAAAATATTCACCAAATCTTTATATTGGCGTTCTCTATACATGGTTGAGTTTTCAAAGTATTTTGACATATTTATAGACAATTTAAATTTTCGATTTTTGTAAAATTTTGTTTTTAAACATCTTTAAAATTTAATTGGTTGACCGAAAACTCTTGAAAATTTAATAGTACAAGGTTTATAATAAGTTAAAATATTCGATTTTTTTACATTTTTTTTTTTATAATCGGTGATAAAAAAAATTTGGCTCGTACAAAATACTTGAAAATTTAATAGAAAATTCCACAGAAGTAGTTTTTATTGTCATTGAAAAATTATTAAAATCCATAGGCACAATTTTTTTTTTTATAAGCGTTTGAATAGCGAATATTGCCATAAAATTACATGTAAAATATAATATATTGTATAATATTCTAGACTGACAAATGATATCGGTTTTTTTAAAATGCTCTAACTCAAAAACCAAAAACCGCAACAACTTGAAATTTTCACCAAATCTTTATATTGACGTTTTCTATACATGGTTAAGTTTTCATAGTATTTTGACTTATTTATAGACAATTTAAATTTTCGATTTTTGTAAACATTTTTATTTAAACATCTATCAAATTAAATTGGCAGACCGAAAACTCTTGAAAATTTAATACAAGGTTTATAATAAGTTAAACTTATCATAACTAAAAAATGTTGGATCGTTTCACTCAAATTGTCGCTGTATACAACTGCCAACCCATCCTAATTGAAAAATATATTTATCGTTTCAAAATAAAATATACTTTTTAAAATATTTATAAATAACAATGTATTATATCCTAGACAAACATATTAACTCCGATCAGAATCGTTATTCGTATACAATGATATCTATCATTGCATTCAAATTTAACAAATCCATTGTAATAATGACCTATCCTATAAACGAGGTGCACTCCACCCCAACTGTACAGCAGAGCGAGGCCCATTCGGTTCTTTTTAATATTTATTTACATTAGATTGTAAATTTTACTATTCAGACAAAATCATTTTATAATTATTTTTCATAAATTTGAATTGTAGACATGCAAGTTTCAAAGCTCTGCTATCCTAATTAATAATGTATAGTGATTAAAATTTGTACAAAAACATGCAAGCTTTATTAATTTTAGATACTTCCACCATAATGTGTTTTAATCATAAAATTACTTTGAACAAGCTAAACGATCCCCACGAGCTTGAGGACCATAATCACCGTAAATTACAAGTGATTTACCAATAATTGAATTTATTCCAAATAATGACATATATTCATCCACAAACATTTGTCTACTAATACTTATTGAGTTTAATTTATTGCCTGCTATGGACAAACTATTCAAACGAGAAGATAAATCACCTACACTGCAGTATTTAAGAGATTTTCTGCATAAAGATGACATGTTGTTTTTTACAACCTAATTTTGAAGATAATTAATAAATTTATGAATGACAAAATAAATATTAATATTTTAATCATAAATTAATAAAATACCTTATAAGGGTCATATATAGGGCCTGCGCTTTTACAACGATCCATCCAATTATAAAAATCTTTACCGGGTGGCTGTACATTTATAGACCATCTATGTTCATCTGAATCTTTTAGAGTAGTACCATCAGCATGAACTAAACTTTCAATAATTATTATAGTTTCAGTAGCGCCTATGTCAACTGGCTGTCGAAATACAATCCTTCCAACTAAAGGATAACGGTAAATTGCCTCTGCTGTTAAGTAAGTAATTTTGGTTTGAGAATTAGGACCAGTAAATGGTAATAATGTGGCACAAGTCCATATTTCTTTATTTCTACAAAAAAAAAAAAAAAAAAAAATTAAAAATATTAATTCTTATATATTAAAAAAATAAAAATATGATATTTACATATACAAAACTAATGATCTATGAATAACACTATTGCTTCCAAATAATGGTAAAAATATATCCCAACTGGAACTGCCATAACTATACTTTCCACTTAAATCACCTACAGCATATTGATCTTGAGTGAGTCTTTCAGCTGTAGATGGGGATAATTGACCAGCAGGGTTGAAAACATTACCAATACCCAAGCAATTATTATGTATATTTGATGGAACTTTATATGTTTTTGGAATTGATGGCATTTCATGTAAACTTAAAGTTAAGCCATTTTGAACTGTTTCAACTTTAGTAAAAACATTAGTTACTTCAAACTTAGATTTTTGCCATAAGGTTAGTTCAAGATTTATTTTTGTTTCATTCACAAATCCTCTATAACAAAATATCATGTAGATTTTGATTTTAATGTTAAATATACATTTAATATTCTGTAATAAATATAATTAATTACTTGAGAGTCATGCTTTTTTTTAAATATATTTGAGCACAGTCTAAAATATTTTCAGCATGATCACTATCAAACAGAACCATGTACAAAACTCTATTTTCATACTCAATATCAAATGTTGCTAAATTAGTATCGCGGATTAATGACTTTTTTCCAATTTGGACTGGTCCAAGACGAGCACCTAAATCACCTAACCCGGTAGATTCTGGATCATATAGAATCTGTAAAGCATCACAATTGAATTTTGATTTACCTAAAAATTAAAATTAATATTAATGATATCAAAATTAAATAATGATGTTTTTATATACAATATATTTATAACAACTATACCAAACCTATATTAGTTTCAAGAACATCAGTTGAGAAAATTTTCCAATTATTGGTACTAAGCTCAGGTTTCAAACTTTTTCTATCCTCAAGATTTGTAAATATGATAGCATCCATTAAACTTCCTGATATTCCAACCCAAATTATATAAATTTTGCCAAAAAATCGTGTCTGGAAATTTGCTTCAGCCACTCGCAATTTTGAATCATCTTTTGCCTAATAAAAATCATTCTCTTTTATTGTCAAATATTAATTATTAGTTAGTTAAAAATATTATTAGATATAGAGAGAAAAAAACAGCGCTCTAAAAATTATAAATAGTTAGTATAAAATATAAACCAATTGTGCCTATTTGGTTAAATTAAAATGTGTACTTTTTAAGTTTATTTCAAATATTCTAATAAGAATTTATTATTTTAAATTTTAAAGTAAAAGCAATCATTAGAATAATTAACATACCATAATTGTTGAACATATAGTATTTCCAACATTATCTTTAAGTAATAATGACCTATACCAAATTCCCAATGGACCAGTAAGTTCTAAAATAGACTTTGATATTGAAAACTGAAGTTTTGTATGATTCTCCAAAGTCAATGCTCCAAATGTATCATCAAAGTTAATAAGTCTATAAATCAATCAGCAATTTTGCCATTAAAAATGTTTAGAATAATAAAACATATATACTAAATTACTTGTTGCCAAGGTTTTTGTCAGTACATCGATCAGTTAAAATAGTGTAATCGACTGGAAATTCTTTTATTTGCCACGACCATTGTGATGGCTCTCCAAAATTACTTAATGAAATAGAAATTTGTATAATATCATCATTTGTAGAATGTTGGGAAAATAATATTGAGCCTTGAATACGATTTTGAGAAAACCTTGTAATTAACTGTAAACTAGTATTTACGTTTGTAAATTCATCTAAAAGAGAAAAACAAACATTAGAAGAATGGAATTGTTAGTTCATTTAAATATATGTACATATTATATCAAATGGAATAATTAAATATTTGATGGAATATTATTATACATAGGCAAAAAATGTTAATAAAATGAAAACACTTGCCATCAATCTGACATTCACAATGCAAATATGGAAGTATAATGAGCACTAAGAAAAACTTATAAAAAACCATTCCAATGGTTGAAAAATATCAGTTCAGTTCATTGAACCAGATCAACAATCAGACATTAAACAACAAACCGACGATTAATACTTTAGAACTGTTCAGTAGACAGATTTGTAACCGTGAGATGTACAAATAATGAGATCTTAATGCGGCAGAAATGCAATTATTAGAACGGTTGTTATAAATTCAATAATGAAACTTGGTTCATCAGTCGATCATATAGTGGTATTTTGCATGACACGACACACGTGTGATAAGAGTTTATCACAGTTTTTTTGTTATCACTCGTTGCAGTTTAATCTATGTTTATTTTTATAGGGTATGCAGGTCATTCATCACTAGAGTGCGCTGCTATTGGATATAAACATTTCGTGTTCGCACCATGACGACCCATGAATGTTGGTGTGCGCTGATCGTGCAGTATAATTGTGGGGGAAACTATCCGAAAATGAAAACCGCGATCATTCTCGTCGTCAGAAGTAAGTCAAGAGGGTTGTTCGTTGGTCGATTGTAATGTGACGTTCATGATTACGCACGTTCAAAGGTTCAGTTAACACTTATTCGGAAGCTCTCCGGTTTATACAGTAAATCGTTTTTGAGAGCCTCCCCCGCAGCCGTGTACACAGAAGGTTTAATTTTCTTTTCGTTTTAAACAAATTTGAAATGGTAATAGAATGTAGTAAAAAAGAACGAGAACAACTTTTCAGTCAGTCCAATGGTGCGCTCTTACCGGGGTAAGTTTCCTTCTTTTGTTTTTTCTGGTTACAACGTCATATCTACGAAAGGTCTTTTATATATGTGTATATTAGGTTTGTAGTATTGTGAAAAAAATCAATAAAAACGTCCGTTACTTTATGTTAAATGGAACATTTATTAATTGATAGTACAAAAAAAATAAATAAATAATAAATGTTAAATGGAACATTTATTAGTTGATAGTACAAAAATGCCTGCAGCCGACAACGACTATTTTTGTATTTGTAAATTGAATCATAATATTATAATATGCATTATGAACTATAATATTTAACGTGGTGTTCGTTTAGGTAGATTATAATGTTATTAATGTTTTTAATATTTCTTAATTCACCTATTTGCGCATTAAACGATTTGGGAAAATCATATAATTATAACTTTATGCTCATTAGCTATTGATGCTAATTTTACATATATAATAAAACCGTACACTGTAGGAATTATAATTCTGTGCAACAAAATCATTCACTTAATTATATAAGATTGTATAACTACTACGCTATGGCATTTGTATAAGTAATATTTATTGATTTTTTTATTTTGTTTCTATAATATTAGCAGTAACAAGTTTAGTATATTTCAGTTTGATATCTAAACATTTTTTAATTTTAATCTTTAATTACTTTTATAATTTTTTGAGAAATCAGAGAAGAAAGAAAAACTTCAAAAAACTAGTAGTACTTTCCTGTTTTAATAAAATCTCGAGCATTTTTCGAAAACATATATTTCAGTTTGATAGCATATAATACATTATATTCAATATAACGGTTTCGTTACAACTAATTATATACTGGTAAGGTACTATTCTTTTCCGAATTGAGCGAAGCGTGACGAGTGTCTATTATAAATGTATCACTGTCCATTTCTTTAAAAATTTTCGATTGTGTAAAATCGTATTTTATTGACCACGTAATAACAGAAACCTAGTATTCATTTTTTTTTGCTTAGTCTCCGTAAATGCACTAATATATTTTAATACTTATGATGTCGTAATCTTATCACTTTATATAACAGAAACTTCCCAGTAATGGATGTTTATTTTTTTCGATTAATCATTGTTCATTTTATAGAAATTATAAGAAATTTTGAGAAATATAACGAAACATAAAAATAAAATAGATTGAGTTCGAAACAGAGACAAAATGTTCGCATGTTTCAAAATATAAACTACTTTTTATTGTTTAAAAACCCAAAATGTTCAAATTGATTGTTTGTAATTACTAATTTGTAAATAATTATAATGAACAAATTCTAAAAAAATTATACAAAATGCCGTGTTAAAAGATTGGGGATATATTTGTTAGAGTAAATTGCATTCTGTATTGGAATATTTAAGAGAAGAATCTCAGATTTTGACTAAATTATATTTAATTTTCAAATATCTATTATGTATGTATTTTCATTTTACATTTATATTTATTAAAATTTAATAAAAAATATTCCCTTCAAATTTTTTTTTTTGTTGATAAATTATAATTTAAAATGTAGGAGTTAATAAAAAATAAAAAATAATAGTAATAATAATAATAATAAAATAAGCATATAACCATTCTTTAACTCATTAAAAAAAAATGTATTATTTAATAATTACCTATAGAATGTTTGGTGGGTATCTACTTTTTTAAAAGCGATAAGTAATTAAATATTTGTAATTGCCCATTTCTCTGACGAGAAAATAATTTATAAATTGTATTTACACTGGAATTTTAAATACATATTTATTTGTAAGTATATATTTAATTTTTCTTCACAATATTAACGAACGATTTTGAAATGAACAAAAGATAGAATGACCATGGCCTTGACAGTTCTAATATTATATTGTATTTTATACTATATCCTATTTCCGTTAAGAGTTAACTATTTGAAACTTCCATATTTGACGTACTTCTTTCAAGGTGCACTACACTATAGTCCTATAGGTATTAATTTTATTTGAATTCAAATAATATGCATTTATAAATATAAGTATATATTTTTGCTTATATATGAATAGTACTATGCACATTGATTTTATAATATAGAATAGTATATTCTAAAATCAATACTATGCAATAGAAAATTCACCTGGTATATTGTTACACAATATGTTTTTTTTTATAAGTTCTGTTATAAGTTTTTATAAGTTGGTTATAGTATCTAATTTCAATTTTACAATAAAAAATTCGCAAAAACTGCAATTTCAATCAATTTTGAATTTCATAGGAATATAAATTTTATGAATAATATATTATACAAGTATTAACAATTATCAAAATACGTACATATTTTATTCTATATGCTAATCTCGTATTTTAATAACATTCTTATATTCTTATTTAAATGTTTCACACATGAAAACTAACTAGTATAACATTGGGTAAATTTAAAAAAGTATTTTTCTCTTTATAGTTTACTATAAGTTTTCTTTGATCTCACTTTCCTAATTATGTCAGTATCGATAGCGAATGTAATTAGTAATGGTTCATAGAAGTTTTCTCACAAATGTTTTTTCCGCTACGCGTATTATTGATTTATATTATAACAATGTGAAAATTTCTATAACAAAAAGTTAACAATACTATTTAGTATCCTTTTTTTTTCAACCAATTTTGAATATAATGTTTTTAAAGTTGTATAGATGTAATGATGTTCATCAAACTAATTAACTTCTTTATTTCTGAAATATTTAACATAAAAATGTGACAATTTTATGCATTGTGGCCTTGGTGAAAATCTTAGTAAAAATCAAACCTTTCCATCATTTCGTGTCAACTAGTTGTTATTGTTGTTTGGCCCTGGTAGTACCAGTTACTCTTACTTTCCGCTATTGCATTATAATAAATATACATAGTTTATGTAAAAGAATGCATTTCCTATTTAATATTCTTATATGAATATTATATAAACTAAAAAGTGATTTATTATCTTTTTTAAAAATATCCATCCAATTTTTGTTTATAAGTTAATAATTACGAAGACAATTATTCTTCAATTATATAATTTAATACATCTATTCAATAACATTAGTACATTATTTCAAGTTCATTATGAAACTTAAATAGGTAAAATGCTCTAATAAATTATTAGTTAATGAATAAAAGTATACATAAAACGTTGGCCTATATGTTATATTTTGTTTCTTCTTTCTGTTCTAACACAATTAAATTCTGTTAATAAAAAATAAAAATCCACATCTATATTATTAAACCTAACCCATTTATCTATAAATCAATTCATCAATGAATTAAGTCATATGTTTGGGTCCTAAGCGTTATGTTATAATTTATAAATGCCTTAGGATGATACTATTATAAATATTTTTTAACTAACGATATTATATTGTGAGCAAATTTTGAAAACTATGTCCACACTTTTAAATAGTATAGATACATATTAACAAAATGATTTATATAAAATCATTAATTATAATTTTATCTATTGTAGATACACTGGTCATTGCCCAACACTAAAATTTCGTTTTGGAAAACGATATGGAGCCAATACTTTGGAAATTATCCAGGTTTAAATTATGATAATTATAAATAATAAATTATTATAATCTTTACTTGATAACTATACAAACATAATAATCAGTTGTTCGATTAAGAAAAACTAATCTAATTTAATTTATATTTTAATAAATTTAAGGAACTCCGAGCAAAAGGAATGATAAAACAATGCGATTTAAAAAATGTGTATTTAAGAGATAGTCCATTTGACAAACTACAACCGAAACCTAGTGTAAATGATTTTAAAATCAATACTGACAAACAACAAGAAACGGTTAATAATTATCAAAGATATATTTTAGGCTATACTGGTAATTTATTATAATTATTATTTTGTAAAATTTATCTATTATTATTATTATGGGCTATTAAAATTTGTACTTAGGATATATACCAGGGATGCATTTCCGGTATGGCAAAACATTTTGTACTCTAGCACAAGAATGCGAAGAAAATATGCTCGTAAAATTATCGTCAGAACAAAGTCGAAAAGCCATTGATAAACCTGTTCGCTTTTTACCCCCAAAAATGGTTCCAGATAAAGCTAATATGCGTCTACAACATACTTTGAATAAATATAAAAAAAGCAAAGATTTTAAAGGTAAATGTGATTCTGTTAATTTATATTACTTTTTAATTTTTACACTCATTATTTTTTATCTGTTACTTAAAATACTTTACATTTAACTTATTCTTATTTTACCTATTCTGTTTTTTATTATGCTTCGCTGTCTTATAATTAACACTTAATTGTTGGAGTGAAACAATTACTGTGTTAAAATCTCATTAAAAAATAAAACTTCTACCAACCTTACATTAACTTATATTTCATACATTTTAGATTACTACAAAATTGTTATTTTTGATTATGCTTTTTAATTTTTTTAATTTTAATTTGATTATTCAGTATGTAAACATAGTGAATAAAGTGATTCGTTTAGCAATGGTACTATACTTTAAAAATTTAATTTTTTTTTATACTTGCCATGCACACGTTTTTAAATTAATTTGTAATTTTAATGTATTCATTTTTTCAGTTCAAAAATATTTTTAAATGTTTCATATACTTTTAAATTTATTGAAAATAAAATATAATACGTAGATATAGGTGTTTCATGGAATTTCCCAATATTTTAAAAATATTCCAACAAATCCTCAAAAGTTATATTACGTATTTTAAATTACAGATTAATAAGGCCGGTTTACGGGCACCGATTTATTGTACTCGACTGATAAATCGTATCAGGTAGTAGGGAGCGTGTTAACAGTAAATTACACGTCTTATTGAATCGGAATGAAATCTAAGATTGCATCGAAAGAATGATGGATGCTAAATCATTTTACGCAAAGTTGAACTACCTGCATATAATTATATGTAAATACAGGATTGATACATTATACAACTTTTTATCCATCTAATTAAATTAGTTTCAATTAAATTAATTAAATTAATTGAATTCTCTCCTTAATTAAATAGTTCCAATAACTTAATTTCGTTTTTTTTTTTTTATAATTATAATATATTATAAAATTATATATTATATTACTGTTATAGTAGTTATATTTACCTGATATAAAATTTGATTACGGGTTTATTTTTTGTTTTTTTGCGAACATATCTGATAGGCAGGCCCATATTTGAGGGGAGGCAAGTGTTCCTTGTTGCTCCGGGCGGCAAATTTTTTTAATCATTAGGGGGGCAGCAAATGTATACCGACATATTGATATTATGACGCATTATGTATATGATCACTTTTAGATATATTTAAATTGGTTTTGTAATTATATATAGTATAGTACATCCATTTTTAACAAGTTGACTGGCAAGGAATTTTCAGTGAAATCATTCTACACGCTATGAGAGTTAAATTTAATACCTACTCAACTATTTTTCCGTCAGCGCCGTCTGAAATATTATGGTTTATCATTATACAGCCTGGGTATTTTAGTTAATAAAAATAGATTTTAGTGCTACACATCAATTTTTATAAAAATATCAATTGATTTAAATGGGTTTTGGTATAAAAATAAGTGAGAGTTAAATTTAATTCTCATAGCCTATTACAATATTTTTAGACCTTTCCTATGTATTTTCATCTTATATTCATTGTATATACCAACTAGTATTTATTCTATCCGGAAAAAGAAGTAGATGTTCTAAGTGTTATGATGAAATGGTGAAACAAGGCGACAGAGCTCATGCCTAAAGGGTTACAAATCAATCAAACTATTGGTGTACTTCTTGTAAAATAGTATTATGTATGGATTGTTTTTTTACTGTGCATAAAAGTGTGTTAAAAAAGTAAAGAATATAATGATATTAGTAAAAGAATGTAATATAAAATTAAGTGCTTTACAATTTAGTTGATATTAACTTGTAATTTTTAAAATACTGCTATTCATTAAATAATAAAGATATCGAAATGGTGTTGACTTAATATTATATAATTTTTTTTTCTCTATTCAAATATGGAATAAAATGAGAGTTAAAAACAACTCTCGTATATTAAAAGTCAATAAACGAATGAGAATCATATTTAACTCTCATAGCGTAGGAAACAAATTCATTGAAAGTTTAATTTGATTCTCAAGGCGAAAAAAGTAAGTATGATATAAAACTATTGACGTTCTCGCGTTCAACCCATGAGAGTTAAATACAATACTCATGCCAGTGAACTTGTTAATATTAATAATAATAGTATGACATATATATTTTTTTTTGGAGGGGGGTGTCATGGCTTATGAAAGGGCGGCTCAAATGTGTTGCCCGGGGCGTAAAATGTCTAAATACAGCCCTGCTGATAGGTATATGACTAATTATTTTTATTGAATTATGTTGCACACGTACTAGGGACATTTTAGTAAAAACCACAACAGTACTTCTACATCGACAAAAATCATTATAATAACTGAATACTACTGAAGAGTAAAGAGAAAAACTGATGAAACGTAAAAGGAAAATTGTGTAAAATTTGGAACGTGTAGACATTATAAGATTTACGTTTTGTTGTCCATATTTAATTTCAAATGAAACGTACTTAAAATACCTTTGTTGTTGCGTATAAACCGTTTCTGCTTATGTCCTATTTTAATTTTTTTGTTTCAAAGTATTTAGTTAGAGAAGTTTCATTATATTTAAATGGTATGTAACTAGTTTAGAAATCGTTGAAGTATTTATTGTAATTAATAACATGATACTATATAAAGTCAAATTAATTATTATTACCTCTAAAATACTTTCAACCATTTTTAGTTATAATTTGTTTCAAAGAGTATAATATCTTAATTTTTTTGTAGATCACAAAGTGTCTTCTGAATTACCACCTATAGCTGGTTATACCGGTCATATTCCTAGACTTAAAGTATCTAATATTGCAGTAAGTCTACCTTTTCACCATTCAGCAAAACTTGGATTATCGGTAATGAAACATTTTTTTTTATTACTATTATTGTGTGTTGAATTAATTTAATTAAAACTACAATTAATTTTTTATGATAAAATTCAAATGTATAAATGTATGTATTTAATAAAGCAAAAATATTAATAATATTATTTAATAAATATATAATTAATTTGTGTATAATCTTACTGTAACAAATTTTGGTTGTTCAATCTTTATGATGAGTTTTTTTTTACACTTAAAAATTTATAAAAAAAATGTATTATATTTCCTAGAAAAAAAAAATATATCATTATATTGGGTAAAAACTTTAACATATTTAGTGTTTAAATTCTACAGAAACAATAAGAAAAATTTTTTCATGTTTATGGTCCAAAATAATTTAAAATGTACTAATTATTAAAGTTAATAAAATATATTACCATAATTTATTAATCTATAGTTATAAATACTACAATTTTAAAATAAGTCAAATATGTTTACTATTTTGTTACATTTTATAAATTAGTGACCTTCAATTATGTAGATAGTGAAAAATAAACTCAATTTCAAATGACTATTTATATTTGAAGACTGGAAATCAATAATGGGCTAAGTGCCAAAAAGTTGTTTTTGAGTTTTTCAACTTTTTATGTTATAATTTTTTTATAATTTTAAATATTTATAAATATGTCTTAACCATGTTTATATGATACTAAGAAATTTTTATAAATATTGTTATAAATTAAAATAATTTAATACTTTTCAGAAGATTGAAAATGCTGCTAAAGAATGTACCAGATAATTTGTAGATAAATTATTAATTTAATTATTTTTTTTTCCAGTTATATTTGTATGTAAAAATTTTACACATTTTTTTCTATGAGCAATTAGTTACCTAAAATAATTTTGTTTTATGTTAATATTATGATCAGACAAACTTATTAATATTTAACTAAATAATAAATTATGTCAATTTATTTATTACAAATAAAATATATTTATGTCGGTTTCAAAATACTTGTTTTCACTTTGTTTTTTATTTATTGTTTTCTAAAATAAATTATTATATTTATCAAAATAAAATTATTTTTTTTTTATTTATTTTTTTTTTTCATTCAAACAGCAGCCAAGGACTCATCTTCCCTTCGCGCACCCTATTCTCAAACACCCAACCTATCACCGGAACTAAGACAACTTATTGTTGAAAAACGCAGAGCCAGATCTAAATGGCAACAAACTCACTACCCTGCAGATAAGACAAAGTACAATTATCTTTCCAATAAACTTAAGTCCCTACTTAAAACTCACAAAGCCAATCTTTACAAAAATCACTTACAAAACCTCTCTCTTACAAATGGATCTCTCTGGCGCAAAACTAAGTCAATACTACAAATTAAGGACTCTCCTCCGCCTCTTCGCCGTGCAGACAACTCACTTGCTTCTACAGACAAGGAAAAAGCAGATATTCTCGCTGAAGAATTATTGGGCGTTTTTAAACCACATCTCATTCCTACGCCAGCACCACATATGTCGTCTGTCATGGAGTCTCTTCTGTCTACTTTACCTATGGCCCTACCTACAAAACCTACTTCCCCAGCGGAAATAGTGGGTATTACTAAAAAACTGGCAAACAACAAATCCCCAGGTTAGGTTAGACCTAGGCATGACCTCATCTCTAACAAAGTCGTCAAAAATCTACCTATGAAATCGATCGTTCATCTTGCTCATATCTATAATGCAGCCCTTTGGTTATCTTATTTCCCAACTACCTGGAAAGCATCTGTTATTGTTACAGTACTCAAACATGGTAAGCCTCCAGAAAACCCCTCCTCGTACAGGCCCATTAGCTTACTACCAGTTCTGGGTAAAATCCTTGAAAAAATCATTCTCAAGCGAATCACCACCATAGCACAATCAAAAAACAGCATTCCAAACTTCCAGTTCGGCTTTCGTGCTCACCATGCCACAACTCATCAACTCCACAGGGTTGCGGACACTATCTCCGCAGCACTCGAAAACAAAAAAAACTGTGCCGGTGTTTTTCTGGACGTCGCGAAAGCATTTGATACCGTCTGGCATGACGGTCTCCTTTTCAAATTAAAAAATATTTTTCCAGCCCCTTTATACCTAATACTTAAATCCTATCTTGCCAACCGCTCTTTTAATGTCCGACATAATTTACAACACTCAAAACAATATCCTATATATGCTGGTGTCCCTCAAGGCAGCGATATTGCTCCTTTCTTATACACCATATATACATCGGACCTGCCCACAACTGAAAATAGTTGGAACATATGCTGATGATACTGCCCTATTATCAGTTTCTTCTGACCATACCACCGCATCTCATCAACTTTAAACTCACCTAAATACTCTCTCACAGTGGTTCACCAATTGGAAAATAAAAATTAATGAATCCAAGTCCTCTTTTGTGACTTTCTCACTCAGATCTCTAAACTGTCCAGCAGTAACAATCAACAACATCGTCATTCCTCATTCAACAAAAGTTAAATATCTGGGTCTTACATTCGACAGACGCCTTACCTGGTCTCTCCATCTTAAAGATAAGCGTAAGAGACTTAACTCTAGACTTCACCTGCTAAGGCCACTACTTCGTTCGAACCTTACCTTACCCATCAAAATCATTCTTTATAAAGCTCTTCTTCAACCAATATGGACATACGGTATTGTAATCTGGGGTTCCGCTAAGAACTCAAACAAGAGAACCATACAAGCGTTCCAAAACATCACTCTTCGCTTAATCACTGGTGCACCCTGGTTCGTCTCAAACGAGACCATAAACTCCGACCTCAAATTACCATCCATCGACCATACAGCTGCTGTCTACTACAAACGCTTCCACGCCAAACTCCAAGCTATTCCTAATCAACTAATCAATGAATTAGCTTCACTAACACTTCCAGGTAATCCAACCAGACGTCTGAAAAGGAAATGGTGCCGTGATATGATAACTTAAGTTTAAAACTTATATATATTTGAGGTGTCACAAATGTGTGACTCCCTCCTCATGTAATTATTCTTGTTATTTGTCTGTAAATTGTTATTACTTTTACTTATTGTACCTTGTATAGATTGAAATTCTTCTAATAAAGCCAAATTTTTAAAAAAAAAAAAAAATTATTTTTTGAGTTTTAATAATTTGCCCTTTTAAATAATATTAGCAGGAAGTTAGTATTTTTGCATTGAATCAAAAAAAGAAATATTTCTTTCTAGTTTCAATATTAACTATTTAATACAAATAATCCATGTTACACAAGAATCCCCATCCTTAATTTTATTTTTGTAATTTTTGTTAATGCATAATATATTGATAATAGTAAATTCTAGCTTCTCTTTCTCTAAAAATATTAGCTCAATTCTGCCTACGAGGGCTATTAAACAATACCACAACATTTGTTATAAACATCAAAAACTTTTAGATTCTGAACGGAGTGAAGAATGTATTGATTTTACAATGATGTGTGTTTTTTTTTTTTTTTTTTTTTTTTTTTGTGTCTGTCGACACGTTTTGGGGCAGTAAAAATGCTTCGATTGCCTTATGTAGCAACTTTTCTGAAAGGAAAGTGAATCTATTTGGTACTTTGGGGGGTCAAAAGTTAAAAATTTCCAATATTTTTTAAATGCGACGGGAAAAACCATAAAAAAATTTGGGAAAAACGGGAGTTTTTACGCAAAACCAGTTTTTGACATAATCAAATTTTTTATTTTGCTATAACTCAAAAACTAATCGATGTAAATACTTGAAATTTTCACCAAATGTTGAGATTAGCGTTCTCTATACACCATTAAATTTTCAAAGTATTTTGACTTTTATTAAGCTATTTATAGACAATTGAAATTTTCAATATTTTTAAGTATTTTTTTTTTAAATAACGATAAAATTTTTTTGGCTGCCTAGAAAATCTTGAAAATTTAATACAAGGTTTCTTATAAGTTGTTCCTTAACTGATAAAAAAAAATCTAAAATCGTAGGTCACAATTTTTTTTTATAAGTGCTCAAAGTTCCAATTTATACGAAATATGTAAAAATCACGATAATTTGCAAGTTATTTTGTAGATAAAAATTCATAAAATTTTTTCTATTCATACTTAAGGTTCAAAATTTTAACACGAGGTTATTTATACATATTTATTCGTACAAAATACTTGAAAATTTAATAGAAGATTCCACAGAAGTAGTTCTTAATGTCATTCAAAAATTATTAAAATCCATAGGCACAATTTTTTTTTATAAGCGTTTGAACAGCGAATATTGACATAAAATTACATGTAAAATATAATATATTGTATAATATTCTAGACTGACAAATGATATCGGTTTTTTTAAAATGCTCTAACTCAAAAACCAAAAACCGCAACAACTTGAAATTTTCACCAAATCTTTATATTGACGTTTTCTATACATGGTTAAGTTTTCATAGTATTTTGACTTATTTATAGACAATTTAAATTTTCGATTTTTGTAAACATTTTTATTTAAACATCTATCAAATTAAATTGGCAGACCGAAAACTCTTGAAAATTTAATACAAGGTTTATAATAAGTTAAACTTATCGTAACTAAAAAATATCGGTGATCGGTTTACTCAAATTTCTTTTATAAGCCCTAAATGCTCAAATTTGTATAAAATGTGTAAAAATCACGATAATTTGCAAGTTATTTTGTAGATAAAAATTCATAGAATTTTTTCTGTTCATACTTAAGGTTCAAAATTTTAACACTAGGTTATCTATAAGTTACTCTACAAAAATCTTTAAAAAAATTTCTTCCGGACTTAGAGGAAAAAATGTTATAACTGTTTGAAATTTAAATATTTACGAAATTGCATAAAATAACGATTTATTCTCGAACGATTTTTAATATTTGTTATAATTCAAAAATTATAAGTCACAGATTTTTGAAATTTCTACCAGCTGTTAAGATTGGTATTTCTTTTATGTAATATTTTTTTCAAAATATTATATTGATTTTTAAGCCACTTATAGGCATTTGAAATATTCGATTTTTTTACATTTTATTTTTATAATCGGTGATAAAAAAAATTTGACTCGTAAAAAATACTTGAAAATTTAATAAAAGATTCCACAGAAGTAGTCCTTATTGTCATTCAAAAATTATTAAAATCAATAGGCACAATTTTTTTTTTATAAGCGTTTGAACATCGAATATTGACATAAAATTACATGTAAAATATAATGTATAATATTCTAGACTGACAAATGATATCGGTTTTTTTAAAATGCCCTAACTCAAAAACGAAAAACCGCAACAACTTGAAATTATCATTAAATCTTTATATTGACGTTTTCTATACATGGTTAAAATTTCAAAGTATTTTGACATATTTTGACTTATTTATAGACAATTTAAATTTTCGGTTTTTCTAAATTTTTCGTTTAAAAATAAAATATACTTATATAATATTTATAAATAACATTGTATTATATTCTAGACTAACATATCATCTCCGTTCAGAATCGTTTTTCGTATACAATGATACCTATCATTGAATTCAAATTTAACAAATCCATTATAATGACCTATCCTATGAAGAGTCGCAATCCACCCCCAAGTGTACAGCAGAGCGAGGCCCATCCGGTTCTTTTTTTAATTGTGTATTCTATTTATTTTGAATGCACTTTGCATTTTGGTATTCATCACACACTTATCCATACTTAGGGAAAATAAATTCCCTATTTCTGATAAAAAAAATAGTAAATACAGTGATATAGCCAGGAGGAAGGGCTTAAAGGGTTATAACTTCCTTCCTCCGAAATGTCTTATTTTGTAAAATATACAATAATTTTACAACATTGGGATAATGTAATAATATCGTGTTATTATTAAAAAATATTCACAATAAACTAAATAATTACTCATTTTAAATTTTAACTTATGTATAATTGATTTATTAACATTCAAAAGTTATTACTTATTTAGGAGAGAATTTAAAATTTAAAACACCCATAATATTTTTCTGGCGACGCCCCTGAGTAAATATACGTTAGTTTAAAGTGGACATTTTGAATTTTTTTTCCAAGGCTTGGTTTTAATCAGCTTTTTCTTAATACATATTATTTTACACAAAAATCGTCCATTTATTAAAAACAAAAAATATTATTTTTATATTAAAATGCATTAAAATAATTTATACATCATCATTATTATTATTCATTTATTTACGCCTGACTATTATTATTCGGAAAATATATCTAACATTGATCGGCTATACAAAACTAGATAATTATTAATTACTATATGAGTTAAAAATATAGTTAATATATTCCTATATATATATATATATATATATATATATATATATATATGAAAATTGAACGCAAATTTCCATTAAAAAAAAAAATAAATAAATATAAAATAAAATAATATTGTTTTTAATAATATTTTCTAAAATATATTAAATAGTCTAATATTTTAATCAATGGTAATAGGTATATACTTATTTAGTCTAAATTGGAATCACTGACTATTGCTGATAAGACAGACTATCCTATACATGTTTTTATTATAAAGTATCTATGCTAAGGTACTTAATAATATTTGTTTACAAGTTATTTCAAAGTTAATATGATAATATATAACACGGTTGTATAGCTGTTATAAAAACTATGTAAATAAACCGGGTTAATTTTTATAAAAATTTCTGTTTTTCCGCCACCTTTTGTTAGTTACTCCTTACGTATTTATTATATATTTTAAATTGGCAAAAATCAATAGCTGACACCTATAAAGTTCATTCTTGGTTCAATTAACTATCAGAAAAGATCTTGAATTTAAAAATTAGCTAACAATTTTTGGTATAAAAATTGTCCACAAAAATATCATTATTAACAACCGCTTGGGTCGTAAAGAATTTAACACGAACGGGAACAGGAAAAAGTTCCTCTATAAAAGGAATTTTCTAAACACTAATGAACACAAGTTCGGTAATTTATGGTGTGTTCACAAAAATGTACACATGGCTTCCTAGGCAATGCTCGGAAAAAGTATGTCAGTAAACGTGTTAAATTCAACACACTTCAAGTGTTAAATGTTTTATTTATTTAAAATCTTTAATTAACTTTCCTGCTTGTTTATTTGAACCTCTTAATAAAATAAAAAGCATCACCAACATATTTATAATATGCTTTTATTTATGATTTGTATATTTTGTTGTTAATAATGTTACATCGTTCTTATTGGATTTATAACTGTGTATAAGCTTATTTTTTAAATATTTACTATATCGTGTTTAGGAATCGATGTATATAAAATTTTAAAGTGTTTTTATTGAATTGTCAGTATTTAGTAATAAATTAATACAAACGAAATACAAGAAATTATTTAATCAATTTTTTTTAATCATTAACCAAAACTATTTCCTATATAATAATAAATCATATTCTTAAAAAGAAGGGTTAGTTATGGGTAGACCTTTAAGTGAATTGATGATTGCAGAAACATCATGAGTCACATATTTATTAAATTGAGATATTAGTAAAAACGTATACTAGTCATGTGTATCTATGCATTGAGTATAAAAGCATTTTTAGTTATACTTTTTTTATCAATCAGATAAATAAATAATAATCAATGCTTTTACACTTAACGTATTGTAACACATGCATGACTAGTAAATGTTTTTACCATGGATTAAAATACGATTAATATACCGGTTAATATTAATCCGTGGTTTTTACTAATATCTCGATTTGATAAAATATGTGAATCGTGATGTTTACGTAATCATCGATAAAGTGTTCTTTTATCTGAAATATAAATACAAAATTATGAACATTTTACATTAATTACAATAATATACGAAGTACATATCGTCGGTGCACAAGAATAGTGACACAACTCAAAAAAGTAGATTTTTCAGTATATTAGCTTTCCTGTTTCTTGTATAGCTTATGACGATTATATGACAACACTACAGCTATCTTGTGGCGATTTCTTGAAACATCAAAACTGTCGTTCTTGCACATAAAAATATGGTTATTTTGCAATGCATTTTCATAATAATCTCGAAAATGCCAATTTTTGATTCGTGTTACTATTCTTGTGCACCGACGATGTATAAGAACATTTTATAGATATTTTAACGATACACATTTTATTTAGAGGTTCAAATAATCAAGCAGAAAATTGTAGTTCTGTCTATTTTATAAAACCACATAAATAGCTTCAGAGATTATCAGTGGCCAACAAAATATCGTTTCACGTTTATACATACAGATAACTCGCATTCACATAGTATAATTTTAGTTTTCACAAAATTTTCTCTTCTTGAAAATGATACGCATTTCGTGTACTAATTATGCGTGGATGCGACATATTCATTTGCATAGAATGAATTGATAAAAGCCCATGTTTTCCGGCCTGAACCGTTGCAAGGCAGAATTCAGTGTCCAATTTCTCGTCTTGACAGTTAAAATAGTTATCGATCACGCGGTGGATGTACAATTAACGTACGCGGTCATTTGCTGCGTTATCGAATCAACGGTGGAATACATTTCCAAAGAATCGGCCATTGGATTGTACACGCCCTCGCCGGCGATGTTCCTCAACATTCTTTGACCTTCTGTAAAGTATGTGATGCACAGACATACGAGTTGCACGTGGATTACTAGCACCAAGAGAAACGCGTCAAACGCTGGTGCCGCGTCTTTGCCGACCACGGTTCTGTACCAATATTGGCACATTCCGGTCGTCAGCCCGTACACAAGTGAACACTTCCTCCAACTTAACGATGTGGACAGTGATAATTGTTGAAAAGCGTTGATCGGCGCCACCTAAATGAAATCGAAATTCAATTACGCATCGACTTATATATGTCGCCTACCAGTGGCGTCCCAAGACCGTTTTATAGGAGAGGGGTGCGAACTTCATACATGCATTCATATTTATGTATTTTTATTGTTTAATATAAATAATTAATAACAAACATCTGAAAAAAGGCTATCAGGAGGGTGGGAGGGGCGACTACCCTATTTACTCCCCCCCCCTATAAAAGGGTGTAGGATGCCAATGTTACCTGGGTTATAATGTATAATTCAGTTACGGAGTTGAAAATATTATACCTATTGCGTTTATTTATTTTATTAATTTGTGAATACGGCTTTAATGTACAAGATCTTTTTTTTAGGTAAATTTAGATTTTTTGAGTTTATTTTTTGATTTTATCATAGACCTTATACTGAGTAAATTGTCGTGCAAAAAATTGTTATGATAATATAACATACAAAAGTAAAAATCGTAAATAATTGAAACTATCTGAAAAAAATATAAGAGATTCAAGGAAAACATTTATTAGGAATAATATACCAAATAAAAAATTATAATTGGGTTTATTTTATTATTTAAACATTATAATTTATTAAATATACTTGCACGTTTTGTTGAGATAGGATCCAAAAGTATTGTAAAAACCCATTGAAATATAGATCTGCGCACACCTATGGCCACAATGTGCTTTATAACCGTTGGCTAGCATATAAAGTTTTGTTTTATCGTTTAATTATGACTATAGGTTCTATAATATACAAATATACTACACTTATTTTAATTAATATTTATTACAAACTACTAAACATGAATAAAAATAATTAAATTGTTTTGGGTGACAGGGTTTTTTACTAAAATTATAATTCCCCTTATTTAATACCATAATCCGGCCATAACCCTACCCTCTACATCGTGCATAATCGTTGTATTCCTGACCCAAGGCAGTCATACACAGCGACGTGATATACATTTAGGAATCCCTAAATTAGGATCAATAATGCACAACATATATTCTAATAGTCACTCCGTCTCTTTCATAAAAATGCCCCTCCCCGTGTGTGAATTTGTTTAAGGTGTCATGTTCTACAGTTTCGTTTTCGATCCTATTGTGTCTCAAGGTCCCGACAATTCAACCAAGAGCCGCTGAAGACTTTGAATTTCCGACTGTCCGACTTCCGAACAAATGCTATTTCAAGACTATTTTGGCGTGCGACCCCGTACATTACCAATATTAGCACAGTTAGCCAAGACAACAAAATCACAGCGGCGTTGTTGAACGTCATCTGATCCGACGTCTTGTTGCACATGGCCTCGGACGTGGCGATCAGGATTAGGTAGCTGACGAACAGTGTGATTTTCACGGTGATCGATTGCACCTTGTAAATGTAATATTTGGCGATGAATGCCGCGAAGTTCAGCGCCACCTTGGACACGATGTAATGCTCAGACGTGAACCCCATGACCGAGCCGCTCGACGCCATGATCTTCGTGAACATCAGCGACAGATACCAGCACAACAGTGTATTAATCGCGTAGGGCATTGCATTCTTGGCGAACGACCAAACGTTCCTGGTGATCAACCGTATCGCAGACGTGTTGTCGTGTCTAGTGCAAAGACAGTACAGCATCAGAGTCAGTCCGGTCACGTACGACATGATCACAAAACCCTCCCCTGCCACAAACATGGTGCTCGGTGTTACGATTCTTCCATCATTGGTGTTCATGTTTAAATTTTATTTTCGAGTTGAAATTTTTTTAAAACATATTTATATTTGTGGTAATTTTTCACTTGTATACCGCTGCAGTTTACAAGTGTGTATAATTATTAACAAATAAGTCAATATAATATCCAATGGCGACAGGCGACAGTAGTATAATGTTTTTTTTTTTTTTTTGTTATTATTCTAACAGCCTATCATCACTTAAATACGTATTATGAAATAGCATATATATATATATATATATAATGTTCAGCAAAACATTGTACGCTTTTCAATTGTTTGTATATAATTACGTCTCAACGATCGCGTCATACCATACAATGTGCATTTTTTCAATGTGTAAATTGTATTCACAAAGTAAATTCGATGATTACGATTAATGAAGATTAATTAATAACAAATGGTCTTTTTTAACGTAATTAACGTACGTTTCAAGTAAAAACAAGGTGCAACTGTTCTGCGTGGTAGTAACACTGAAAAAATCGATAAAACACATAAAGCGTAAATAGAGGACTTTCTTTTTATTTCGATATCAACATTCATCAAATTATTCATTTGTTACCTATCAATTGATACAACTTGTGCAAATTCAGGGATATTAAATAAATTAAAAACTGGTTATTGATTTATATAAATACAAATTATTCGTCGTCACCAGATCCCAACACCATAGATATGAGGTCTTCAGTGTCGATCATGCCTTTCTTGTCAATTTCCATGTTATCAAAAGCATCTTTGACCTCTTGTGCGGAAAACTTGTCACCCCAGTTCAGTAAGCCAAACCTCAGCCTGAAAATAAGAAATAAGAATATCAATTTAAAAATCGCACGTTTGAAACTTATCAAATAAAAAATAAATTTACTTTTCACTATCGATTTTGCCATTGTCGTCGAACGACTTGATGGCAGCAATAACGGTCTCATCGTCGTCGGTTTGACCTATAACGAAAAAATAAAAACAATATATTGAATAATAATATGTAGAAAATAATTTCTAATCATAAATATTAACAGTAAAAAACAAACCTCCATCAGACATCCTAGCTGCAAACAAAGTCAACAGTTGGGTAAAGTTAACTGGGCCAGAAGCTTCGCTTAACATGGCATCGAGTTCGGGGTCTGTAACCAGCTTGCCAACTTTATCCCAAGTTGCTCTCAAGTCTTCTTTGCCCAAAATGCCATCTTTATCCCAATCCATCATCGAGAAACCCTATGCAGATAATCAAAACAAAATTATAATTTTTTATGTATTCGTATAAGTAGCATTATTAATTTAATGTAATTGCCAATAAACATACCTCTTTGAATTCAGCCACTTGTTGAGTTGTGAACATAGAGAACACATTACTGCCAGACCTGCGGACTTTTTTTGATGAACTTTTGCGACTGCTGTGTTTTGTGCTGGAATGAGAAGGAGGTGCTTCAGGTTCAGGGGCAGGTGCTGGTGCTGGTGCTTCTTCTGCAGGTGCTTCTTTTGGTTCTTCCTTCTTTACCTTCTTCTTCTTTACCTTTTCCTTGTCACCCTATTAATAATATACAATGTACGTGTTAAAAAATTTAATTTTTGAACTAAAACTTTAACAATTGAAAATTTATTTCAAATTATTTCTACATTTTTTTTACAATCATAAAATATAATATCATCATATGATGGACTATGTAATTCCATTTTGTATCGTTTGAAATTTAATAACCCTCAGACATTATTCATGATAAAAAAATATGTATTTAATAAAAACATATAAGTATTAGGTACATAAATATTGTTCAGAAGAACTATTAAAGTATAATACTCATATTTTAATTAAATTTTAATTTGATAATAAAAATGTAACTATATAAAATTAAAATTATTGAGGAATAACTTGATATTCTTAGAACAACTCGTAGTAATAAATCAACAAAATGTAAATAAGTTGTAAAAACACTGTTGTTTTGATTTTGCATACCTGATGCGCCGTTATTACAAAAAAATTTAGTTATAAAAATATAAAAATATAAATATTATAGAAATTGCTAATTTTCACTTCTAAACATAAGTTCACTATCGTTATATTATTAAAAAGAGTTCAATACAATTCCTAGCATTAGAAATTCAAAGACCAAAATAATTTGGGAATTTGCCAATATGATGTCATTTACGTGCCATATTCTAAAAATAATTCGAGCTCAATCTAAATAATTAACAAAATTTGTTGCCAACTTTATACGACCTAACATGTTGAAAAACTCTGATTTTTTTATGGATACATAAATCATCTATTCTGTGTCATTACTAAACTTAGCTAAAACAAAAAAAAAACGTTATAAAAATAGTTATAAAATGAATCCCCTTTAATTTGTTATGAATTTTGGTTCGATAACTAGTATAATAGCAAATAAATAAAGGTTATCAGTTGACATACCAAAATGTATGTACTATTAAGCCATTTTGGATCTAAATAGCGGTGTTTTAGTTTTTGGTATCTCGATGAAAGTCGGTTATAAATATTATTTTTATAACATTAATTCTTGATAAACCCAAGTCTCCGAAATAAAAAATATTTTTCTGCTTATATAGTTATAACTAAGATAGTATATAGTTATAGAGTTGTAATTCGCATTAAAATATCATTGCATAAAATAATTTATTGAAACACTCTATGAATAGAAAGTATGTAGTTCTGAAAAGTTTCTAGACATTAAAATCCTTAACAATTTCAAATTATTATAAAATTATGAAAGTTAAAAAGTTTTCATTTTATATTTCAATGAATAGATTAATTTTACTATCAATAAGCTATTATCTAACTTGAACTTAAAAGATTATGATAAAGATATTTATTACAGGTTCTACTACATTTATTTCACCTACGAGATGTAACTATTAGAATGTAGGTACATTAATATTGTCATCATTGATATTGAATATGTAATTAGTTTAATAAAAATAGTTCATATTAAATTTTCACATGTAAAATTATCATTTGTTATATGAACATAGAAAATAATATATAAATAAACATTAATGAGTATATTTAAATGTATTTATAGCAAACTAATCTCTTATAAAATTATAATTAAAATAATATATAATCAACTGATACATTATCAGATAATAATTTTATTATATGAACTCTTGTATTAAAAATTAGAATAAATTTATTGTATTTAATAAATTATAAATTACATATTATTCATTAATGTTATCATTATTTTCAATTATTTAAATACTATTATTTACAAATTGTAAAAACAAGTTTAAAACATTAAGAAATATAAAATGAGTACTAACCATTTTGTAAGTATTCTGTAGACGATATAAGTAGTGAGAGAAGGTGAATGCGACTGAGTTCCTGAGCTCAAACTGCTAGTGGTTCTCGGGTCTCAGCAGTTTAAAAATATAATTGTATCGGCCAACGAAACACTAAACTTAGCCATACTCAGTCATATGTCTTTTTTGTGCTCGTGTTTTATTTAAATTCTCCCCACTTCTCCTTTTCTATTAATTGTACATATTGGCCTACAATATTTTTTTTGGCATCTCAACTATAATATACCTTAAGAAAATGAATATTACTTTCTCTAATGACTGTATCTGATGGGTTAGCGTTTTTATTTTTTAATTTACTGTCGATGTAAATACGGCATTACGATCTCATCCAATACTTTCTGTAACATGAATATTTTTAAAATTTATACAAATAAATAAATACATCAAACATGATTAATATTTATAGGATTTATTACTCTTTGTAAAAATTGAAATTATACAATAATCTATATGCAACCTATAACCTACAGAAGTAAATTAATTATTAATATTTTTTTTACGTTGAAATGCCTTAGACTATATGGTATGTATCATTGTTTATTCAAATATTTTTTTTAAGTTTCATTAGAAAATTATTTTGAAATATAATTATTATTTTATTAAAAATAGTATAATCTATTCTATAATTTATCACATTTACAAATTAAGGATATAGGTAGTAGAATATATGTTAATACGAATACACGATAAATCACATATTATAACATATATCATTATTGCGTTTACTCGTATAAATATAACAATAGACTATACATCTGTTCCTTTGTATATAATTTTAAAATAATAATTTTATATAAATAAAATATAATTACTAATTGGTAGTGCCATGATAAGTTGCCATGGTAAGGCATACCTATTTCAAAAGTATCCAAAATAGGTGCATTATTGTATATATAATGAATATTAATAACTTTTACATCCAATTATAAAATTAGAATTATAAAGTAGGTTAAAGAAAAATATTGTCTAAAATGTATTATATATGTATATACATATATAATATTATTATGTATACAATAAACAAGATACCGAAGAACACTCGATAAAATATTCTTGTATATCATGTTTTTTAGTATAATTAATAAAAATTGACATCACTTATGATTAATAATATAGTGGTACCGAGTATTATTAAGTGGGTTGTAAAGTTGTTTAAATTAATTGATAACTTATTACTTATAAACAGGGCTCGTAAGTTTGTGCCCTAAAAAATGCTTAAATAAGCATGCATTTATGCACTCAAAATTGGCAAAATATGCCTTAAAAAGTTCAAAAATATGTATTTATATGAACTAAATATCTAAAATTATGCACTTAAAATATGCTTATTTAAAAAAATTATAAAAAATTTTTAAAATTATGTGAATTATCCATTATTTTTTTCATACTTTATTTAAAATTGAAAATTGAAAAAAAAAATTTTTAAATACTGTTATGGAGCCTCATTGAAATACGTATAATGTAAGTCTTTGTCAATCATTAATTTTAGATCTGACACTTTTGAAACAATTTTATTCGTTAATACTGAATACTTAATTATATAATTTATATTTACCTAAGGAATTACAATGTATTAGACAAAATATATAATTACAAACATATAAAATATTATTGTTGGACAAATATACGTGCACATACGTCACAAAAACGATTGAAGCAGTCTTCAGTTATCCACTCTCCAAATTTCAAGTAACTATTGTTCAGCTGTTTAAGTACGAATATCAAGAAGATAAGACAATTTATATTTTCCATTTGAATTTTTGATAGATTCTAATATAATGTTTCTAATGGAATCATTCCATCTAATCGTGATGTATGCTTAAAATACTGATTAACTGAATGGAATAATTACTATCTTCTTCATACATAGGTAGCTGTTTAATTTTAATCATTTTATGTTACGACCGAATTCCCAAACATTTTATACAGCGAAAAAATATAAACTAACCAGTTTTTTCCATCAAATGTTGATTCTTTCATAGTATTTCCATAATTGATATAATAATATGAATAGGAATATTAAAAATATGTATAATATCCCCGATAGAATAGAAATGTGCATAAATATTGTGCAAAATAAGACTTCACATATTTAACAGTGGTTCCTTGAAATTGATTTCTATGTTATCTAGTATT
Organism: Sipha maydis; assembly: GCA_034509805.1. NCBI lineage: Eukaryota > Metazoa > Arthropoda > Insecta > Hemiptera > Aphididae > Sipha > Sipha maydis. The sequence continues at coordinate 20,154 of JASXSY010002520.1, read as the reverse complement.
AAATACAACTTAGCAAGATTTATATGCAAATGTATAAACTTACGTGCCCTGTTTAAGCGGGCCACACACGTTCAATTAAAACTGTGCGATTCGACTGGACAGTTTTACCTGTGCAGATAAATCGTACGTGTGTAGGTTAATGCGACGTAATTTTTAGAACTGTGCAATTGATCGGAAATAAATTGAAAATACCAATTGATAAAACTGTGGCAATTAAACTAAGCAGATAAAACAATACGTGTGTAGACAAACTAACAACTGCACAGTTTTTAGTTTCACTACAACCATGTGGAAGCCGCTCAACTTGTCGTTTGGTTCAAACTTTTTAATTTAAAAATTTGTTTACAAGTTAAATAGTACCTATTCATCCGTAAATAATTATTAAAATCTTTTGGAGTAATTTTCAATTCATTTAACAAATTTGTATGAGAATATTCATTTCTTTTTAGTAACCATTTTTTACACCATGAGTTATGTTTTTTAAGTTTTTTATTTTTTAAAATATACATTAACCCGAGAATAATTCTCAATTATTGCGATAGCATCATCTGTTGTTGCCAGGGTTCGACTACTACTACTACTACTACTACTACTACTACTACTACTACTACTACTACTACTACTACTACTACTACAACAATAAACGATTTATTCCGATTGCACAGTCAAATCGCTCAGTTTTAACTGAAGGTGTGTATGTATGCCACAACAATCATACAGATAAAACTGTTCAGTCGAATCGTACAGTTTTAACTGAACGTGTGTGGGCCACACAGCTTTATAAAGTTTCGTACACATACTCATAAATTTGAATTCGTGTGAATTGTTTGTTTATTTGATAAATATATATTTTACTTATATCCAATAATTTATGAATTAAATATTTTAAGTAGGTACGTAAGTTTTACTGCAAATAAAATGAATAGGCATACTGAAGTTCATATTTCATAGGTACAAATAAAACACCTTACATATTATATGATTGCAATGAAATGAATGATGATATATTATACACGCCTACCATTAATATGGCTGTATATTATATAGTACAATTACAGCAATCTTAAGTTTAAATAAAAAAGATTTTTGCTACATTTTTCAATTTTCTGTATTTTATAACTTTAATATTATTTTCGGTTTGAAGCAGGGTACGTGTAAGTGAATAAAAGTTATTTAAATTAAGTTAGTAATAATTTTTAAATTTTAATAATTTTTAGATTTAATATAAATTATTTTTTACAATTAATACTAATCCCCTACAACAATGTTCGAAGTTTTCCCTATTATTGAGTAAACATGATTGTAAGCAGCGCATAAATTCGTTTTAAGAAAATGCCGTTATTTGTTCCTTGGTTAGCATGTGCTTCAGTGATATTTTGCTTTAAATGCCAAAAGTTAATCGGCGGGTCAGCATAAACTATAGTTTTTAAATGATCTCAAAGATAAAATTAAGTGGTGTCAAATCTGGTGAACGCATCGGTCTATATGCTCCCATCCAACGATTTCCAAACGTATCGTGAAGCCTTCACGGTGAAGGTATTGTATAATGCCACATTATGTGCCAGAGTATTATCTTGTTGAAAAAACAAGTTTTCCCGATTATTTAATGGAACATTGTTCGACATTGGTGGTAAATGGTTAGAGAGAAAATCCAAATATTTTCTTCCATTGAGGGATCCATTATAAAAATAGAGCCCTACTATGAAATCTCCTAATTTTCTACATCACATACTCGTATTTGTTTCCCACATTGTTTGAAAATTTGATTCAACCAAAAATAGTACTTACTAAAATTATAAAATACAGAAAATTGAAAAATGAAGAAAAATATATATATTTTTTTTTTTTATTGCTGTAATTTAGTCAATTTTTGAGATAGAAAAAAGTTTAAAAATCAAAATTGCTTCAAAAAAATTATTGTATTGGAATCTGGTATTGAAAATAGGTGTTGCCATTTAAAAAAATTAATTTTGATTGCGCATGCGTACATTAAAAGGATTAAATATTTGAAAATGTGAAACTGTGACAATGGACGGAAATATTTCGTGTTACTATTTGAGTGAAACACACTATATATATATGGCGTAGTTAGAACCCACTACTGCACATAATATTGACAGAGTACCCAGAAGGGAAAAGGCCTCTTGGACGACCCCGTTTAAAATGGGAAGATGTAGTAAAAAGAGACCATGAAATCGTCGAACGGTGGCCCAGATTGGAAAACAAAAGCAGCTGATACACAGTCTTGTAAAGTACTTGAGTAAAAGTATCCAAATACTTTTTAAGTACTCAAATACGTATTCTAAATACTTTTGAAAAAAGTACTTGCGCACAGTAATTGAATACATTTTTGTAAGTATCTGTAATTAAAATCAAATACTATTTTTAAATACTTTTTTCGTTTTACTTTATGAATAGGACGCCAAATTTCAATAAAATAATACAAATTGTTCAACATTTTTATTTATAGATTGTTCATAACCGTTGTATATTAGTATACTGTAATATTTATAGAGGTATGCAAATTAAATCCGTCGATTTCCTAATAAAAATGGAAATACTTTTACGCTAATAACTATGCACATATTAAAATAAAGCATATCGATAGTCGATAGGACGATTGCTAATATATTACATCTATACACTATACACTATACACTATACACGCAACCCGCATTCGGTTATTCCTGGTTATCCGTCTTTGCGTTATCGCAGGATATGTTTGAATAACATTGTAACCGTCTTTTATAGTATTAAGTATTAATCGTACTATGATTTAAACATTCACGTTGATTGACATTTGTCATTTGTGTATCGACGTGTACTGTGTGTGAACTAACTTAAAAGTTAATAAAATATTAACTTAATAACTGAACACGTGAACACGTCATTTGTATCGTAACTACTAGAGATCAGCACGGGCCGGGTCAACCTGACCCTGCCCGTACCCGGTCCGACCCACACCAAGCATGGTCCGGGCCTGGCCATAATTTAAATATTACGGGTTGATTATAGGTGGGATCGTAATATTATTCATTGGGCCGGGTCGGTCAAAAATAAAACTAATTAATTTAATTTATAATATTATGTATATATATTCATATGATCTTCTAAAAATATATGGTGCAGAAAATAGAAAAATGGCTGACATTAACAAATCATTATTATCCAAATTAATTTTCTTTTTAGCTCCATTTAAAGAAGCATCTGATCAGTTTGAAGGCACAATAAATCCGACTATACAACTTGTGTTACTTAATCGGGCTAAACTATTAAAACATCTTAATAATATAGTCTCCGAGGAAAAATATGATGATATATTTAAACATTTAGCACATCGAACTCTAATTATTTTAAAAGGGAAATTTAAAACTAATATTTATCATGGTATAGCTTTATTTTTGTGCCTACTATTCAAAAAGCTGAGGATGGTCGAAAATATAGATGAAAGACAAGGTGTTATTGAACAAGTTAAAATAGAGTTGTTGAATCGTTTCTTCAATTGGTACACTTTCAGACTGACTGCAGTTAGAAATGAGGTTGGATTGCAATTTTGATAAGTTAAAATAGAGTTATCAAAATTGCAATCCAACCTCATTTCTAACTGCAGTCAATCTGAAAGTGTACCAATTGAAGAAACGATTCAATCGATAATATTTTTTCAGAGTGGAAGGATGATTGCTTGCCAATAGACTCTTATAATGATTTTAATAATGAACTGAACATTTATCAAATGGAATCATATAATCAAAATCAAGATATCTTACAATGGTGGAAGGAACACAGTGATAAATTGCCTCTAATGGCTAAACTTGCGATAGAATTTTAGCAATACCTGCTTATAGTATGCTGCAAGTGAGAGGTCTTTTAGCACATCAGGAAAAGTTATTGAAGAAGGAAGAACACGACTCAAAGGTGATACTGTAGACTTCCTTTTGTTTTTAAATGATTTTTACAAAAAGAAAATGTAATTATTATAAGTTTATTTCTGTATTTTAATTTTTTTTTTTTTTTATTATTAATTAATTCATTGGCAGATTTAAAATTATGTATAAAATTTAGCATATTTTTCTTTATAATATATTTATTGTCTAAAGTACTTTGTATAAGTATTTTGAATACTTATAACGAGTATTTTGAATACATTATTTTGAATACCTTTTAAACATTAAATCATCTCTTTTTTTTTAAACGATTTTATTACTTCTTCATCATATTTTGTAGATATAAGCTCTTATCAGATTTTTATTATTGTTGTAAATCATAATCTATAACAATTATATAACATAAAAATGCAATAAATTAACATATATTTAGTCTACAATTTCAAATATTTCTCATGATATCTATAATTTTTATAGTATGAAAAACTAGAAGTATTTTAAAAGTATTCGGAATACTTTTGAAAAATTCTAAATAATGTATTCGGAATATAAAGTATTTGAATATATATTCGGAATACTATTGTTTGTAAGTATTCGAGTATTTATTCTAAATACTTTTAAAAAGTATTTTACCCAAGTCTGGATGTGGGTAATACCCAAGTACCCACAAATTCGAGTACCTAGGTACCAATAATTGGTATTAATGGTAATAATGAATTATTCATCATGGTATTACCCGATTTTGTGGGTAGCCAACGTTTTTGGTTAGTGGGTATCCATCACCCAAAATTTTTGGGTACCCAATGGTTTTTTATGTACCTACATAAACGGTTTAGCTAAGTCTTAACTGCTAAGAGGTAATCAGTATTAAATTATACATTACAAAATTATTCGAATAAAAAATATTAAAATATTTCCTCTTTTAAATTAACAAAATAACGTTTTAAAAATAAAATGTTCAGTATTTTATGTGAGTGCTATTAGTGATAATTAGAGCAAGGACTTTCATGCATTTGCATATTTTTTCTGGTTAACTTTATCATATGTTTGGTAAGTACAAAATACATTTCATAACGTTTATGATGAAATACTCAAAGTTTTTAGTGCATATTTTTGCATATTTGGACATTTTTTGGTTTTAGTGGCATATTTTTGATTATAAGAGCATATTTTAAGCTTTTAGTGCATATTTTGATGGTTTTTCGAAAATCAAGTGCTTTGGTGAATATTTTGCAAATATGCACCGACCACGTCAGTGAACGTCGAACGAAGTTTTTCGCAATATAAGAACCTGCTAATAGATAAAAGACGTTCTCTGCTATTTGAAAATATCAAAGAAATTTTAATAATTCAGTGCAATTCTAATTTAGGTAAGGTAAATATTTGAGAATAATTTAACAATTATTTTAAAATACCTTTTTTTGTATTATTAGGTGTAGTATAATAATTCAGAAGAATGGGATCCAACATTCAAAAAAGATTCCAGATCAATTTAATAAAACAAATCTAGTTTAAACTTATTGTGAATAATAATAAAATTAACTTTTTAAGGGCTTATTTAACCGCATATTTGTAATTTTTTGATGCATAAGTGCATATTTTTAAATGCATATTTGATGATTTTTTAGTGCATGAAAGTCCTTGCTCTAGTGATAATATATTTCAATAATTAGTTTTTTCAAGTATAATGTCGAATACCAAGTTAAAAGCTTTAATAAAGCTTATATTTAATTTTTCAAATGTAAAATTTATTATTATGTTAAAAATAAACTGTTGAGATTTGTTTCATAAACAAAAAAATTTTACATTTACATTGAACGATTAAAATCCAAATCATTTGGAATAAAAGGCCAAATTTTAACTGGTATCCAGATTGTAATGAGTTTACAAACCATAACGGGTACCCGAAATTTTGTATCAAGATCACTAATATAGATATACAGAGTCTAAAATACAGACATTAAAATAAACGTTATGTAATGCAAACGACAGGCATAATGCGTAACGTGAGTCGTTTATTTACTGAACTGTATTGACTTACACGAACCTGTATATATTGTGATTTATGACAAAAGGTATGGATTCTATCACATAATTGAATATAGTATGACGTTATGATTGAGCCGTATGACATGCGCACTATTGTAGCCATAAAGCACAGGGAACATAATTTAATTGGTCAAAATTAAACAGTTAAATAATAATTTTTTAAATGTTCATCATAAACCTTATACTCAGTATAAAGTCTATGGTTTTCACGCACCTTATAATGTACTTGCAAAAACCACAAGATATTTAGATATTTAGTAAAATATGTGTATAATTAGAAGTCATCAAAAACAAAATTACTTCTGGATTTTAAACCATAACAGTTATTGCGACATTTATGTGTATTACTTATACAAAATCGAGTCATGATAGCTTGAATGTCGAAAGAAATAAAATCGATTTATCAGAGTGCGTTCATACATTATTATCAAACCTACATTAGTAAGGTAAACGTATTTTGGGAAACCTAAAATGTAATCCAAATTTCCGTGTGACACCTATAAATGTCTAAATGTTTAAATATCTACTATATTGAATACATTTTTATTACGCCTTAAATGTCGTAAAATGTTTTGTTTTAACTGTTCTATTTTAAGTATTAAACAGCTCCATTTTTTCGCAGAAGTATCTCTATATGATGATACTTCCTCTAAAAATCAGTAAAATTGTATCAATAATGCCGGGGTTGTCAAAAATACTTTAATTTAAATAAATAAAACTGGCGCATAATTATTATTTCTAATTATATATGTAGACATAGTGTAAACGCGAACTATAGGCTTCTCATTTTTTCTGTCATTATTTTCGTGCGAAAAATTCTTTACTATCCCAGGGTGAATACGTTTACATTTTTAAAAATAGATCGCCCAAAATACGATACACTATCTAAACAGTGATAAACGCACGAGTTATGGAAATGTCCATCATGTTTTCTTTTTTGTACTTATAAATTTAAAAAAATAAATAAGGTTATACTAGCTACGCCATCTAGTAGTATATCCTTTAATTGGAGCATGGACAAACAAAGAAAAAGCGAGGGAAATCAAAAACTTATTATAATTATTATTTTGATATCAAGTAAAATATACAAATCATACTGTCGTACGGTTTTATGCGGTTGATCAATCTTCATCTACTCTGAATACTAGTAATTTTTATTTTTTCATTTCTTAACAGTTAACAAACCCTTTTTAGTTGGGTATTTTTATTATATTTATATATTTTTCAACACTCACCATTTATAATATGGATAAGTGGACTTCAGATTTTTGGATTGCAAATGAAAATGAATGTAAGAAGACACTGATGGAACCAGGAAGTTGGGAGAAGGTAATTCACTTTGTTAAATTCAAAGAACCACAAAAATGTATAAATTATTATATTAATGATCTGATTGATTTCCACATTATAATTTGTAAAAATATTGTAGGTACCTATGTTGTTTGAAAATGAAGCAGCTCTTGGAACATTGGTGCGGTTTAAAGGAATGATACAAGATATGCTAAATCCTGAGTATTACAGTAAGACTTTTTCAGTTACTAATTCTGTAACTAACGAAACCAAACTTTGCCAAGGAAAATATCATAGTACTGTTATAAACCAAGTAAGAGTAATAGTTTTTAACATAAGTTGTATTTAATTTGTTGATGCATTTAATCTTTATTCTAACAGTCTGAAGAAGAAGTTGAATTAGGAGATGATTTGATGGAGAGACAAATTATTGCTTGTATTCCAATCCCTGGATTAAACGAATGGGCCAAAGATATAAATAATGAAAATAAAGAAAAATTGTATGTTTATAAATTCACTGTTGAAATAATTATATATCATTATAATTAATATTATTATTATTATATGAATTTAGGGAAGATTGTGACATTAAACGCATTCGTCTTGATCCATCTTGTCAAAAATACTCTAAAGAAGTATTTGTTTTTGTTAGTATTTACATATTTTCCATATTATTATTATTCAATATTGATAAGCTTAGATTAATTAAATTATTTAAATGCTTAGACATATCCTGAAGATGTGGAAACTAGTGAATTAAAGTTGAACAGTATTATTGAGGTTGTAGGATTTCTTGATCGACGTACACTTCAAGGAGATAATGAAGAGTTAGATGAACATTCTTCATTAGTTAAGGAAACTTATTGTATTCATACTGTTCAATTTAAATTATTTCCAAACTTAGTTACTGATAATGAAGAAATGCGTAAGTTAAAATTCGTTTGTTTTCTTATTGTTAGTAAATTACGAAATGACCGTTACTGAATTTCTATCTGTTTAATTTTACTTAAAAATGAGTTAAATTTGTACAGATAATTGCATCTGGAATGAAGCTTTAAATCTTCACGTTGAACTAAAATTGATATTAACTCAAGCACTATTAGGAGATTCTCTAGCAGCAGATTATTTATTATTTTATCTTACGTCTACCATGTAAGTGTATCATATTAATAACTTACAAATACAATATATATTTTTTTTAATATATATAAAATAAGGTTTTATTTTGATATTTAGATATAACAGACAGAGTAATCAGGTGCCTGGAAAATTTTCATTAAATATTCGTGGAATCCCAGCTGGTATTGGAAAAGACTATACTAAAAAATTATACTCGCTTATATCCTATTTAGTAGTTAAAAGTGAATATTTACCAATTACTATTGATACCATGAATAATATGGATATGATACCCAGGTAATTTCATTTGTGTGTATTGGCTGCAATATTTAGACATTTTGAGAGTATTTTATACTTTTGATATATTTCTAAACTAATCAAATTCTATATACATCATACATTTATAATGTACTTGTTTTATAAATAAATTAAGTGTTAGAAAATATTTATTATGAAATTATAAAATATAATATATTTCTGAGTTAATTCCATTAAAAAAAGGTTCAATATAATTATATTTTTCGATAACATTGTATCTTTATATAAACAATTTAAATGTATTTGAATTATTGTTTAAGTATGCATACCTATATTTAATTATTGTTTGACGTATAAAGTATGTTCTTATTAATTATATTCAAAAATAATGTTACTACATGTTATTACAAATAATGGTTTTTAATCAATTTTTTAAACTCATAGAATATTTTTAACTCATTTAAAAATGTCTCGTGTGATATTCAAAATAAAACTAATATAAAAATATGTGTTACTTTATAATTAGTGTGTATTTATTGTTTATAACTCTTAAATTTTAATAACTTATTATTGTTTATTATTTTGAGCAAATTTTAGTTATTTATATCAATAAATAGGTATATTGTTTTGTTTTAGAAAATGTTATTCTTCAAATAGACTTTTGAATGGAATTTTACAATTATCAAGTAGAACACATTTGATTTTAGATGAAACAGATTTGCAGCCAGGAAATTTGGATAATAAAGGTAATATAAATCTTCAGTTATATAATATGCACATTATAAACAATTATTTTAGAGTACTATTATTGTATACAAAAATATAACCGTTACTTTTTTAAATCAAATGTTAATTATGATTTTTTAATAGGAATACTTAATCTTCAGGCTCTTACCGATATAATTTCTAACCAACAGATTAAATATGATTTTACGTATTATGGAATAGATTATGAAACTCAAATACCTGTTTTAACATTATCTATTGGAAAATCTCTTTTACCTGTAAGCTACTTTGTTTATCAATATAAACTTTCAATAAGAAATGTATCTAATATGTTATTTTTTAATAACTACAGTACGATATAGATATTGTATTGAATCCAGATCCTTCTTGTATTAACAATATTGAAGAAATAATAGATTCAGCATACAACTATTTAAAGTCTCAGACACTACTTTTGCAAAAATTGAGAAAGTATATAGCAATAATTTCAACATTCCCCTTTAATTTTAAAGAAGATATTTTAAAAGTAGAGTATAATTAGTTGATTTAAAAAAAAAAAAAATTCATAATTTTTTTTATTTGATTTAGACTATTGAAAATGATTATGTACAAATGCGTAAAACTGATCCAAAAAATGTTTCTGCTGAAGATTTGCATCGTTTTATAATGATTTCAAAGTAAGTTTATATTTTTTACTTGAATAAATGCTGATGTTTAATAAATTATTTTTATTTTATAGATTAATGGCCTTATGTTCTGGAAATAATGAACTGAGTAAAGAAATTTGGGAAAGCTGTAAATCATTAGAAAACCAGCGTAAATTAAGAAATAAATAAATTTAAAATATTAATTTTCTTTTTTAAATTTCATATTGCTTCATCTACCTTCATTAATTTTTTAAAGTATTAATTTTAATGATTTATTGAGAAGTAAAATGGTTCTTTAACTACACATTTTGTATAAGACCATTTTTTTTTTTTAAATTAAATTAATTTTAGTTATAAAAGTATTAAATTATTAGCAATAAATAAATATAATATTATTTTTATTTATTTTTTTCATATTTACTATATTTTTTACTATTATATATTAGAATATTATGGGTAACATTATTCAGTGCAAAATAGTTTTTATGCTTAATCAGTCTTTTATGTTTTTCTTTATAATACCTCATTGTATACAATATTTTTGGTTCTTCTGGCAGCAAGTTAGTGTTACAAAGATATTAGATAGTACACATGAACAGGCAGCATTTAATTGACCACGGGAGAAACGGTCATTCCTTAAATTCACTTCTACTTTCAGGCTGCTTTTACGCTTAATTTTTATGATAAATTTGACTTTGACAGGAAACTGTAGCTATTTGAATTGAAAGTGGTAGTCAGATGAAATCAAAGGTATTCTTAGTAGATAATTTTTTTCTTATACCTTAACCTATATAAGATAGTTGCTAATAAGAATACTTGGTATATATAGTATTAGTACATAAGTAATGCGTGTGATAATTTTTATTCTTAAAGTTTCTTAAAAATTGTATCTTCACACCAGTATCAAACACTCATTTGACTGAAAAAAAGGATTGGTCGCAGATAGCTGGAAACCCGCATTGAATTATTAATTAATTCAATTAAAAGCATAATTTTTTAAAATCTTTTTTTATTGCACATCTTAAGTATTAAAAGAACCACTATAACAAATTTTAAGTGTGTGTGTTTAGTTGTTTTCGATAAAAGCAATTAACAGTGAGTGGTATTTTGCTTTTTTATATATATATATATATAGATTAATAAATTAAAGAATAAATAATTATCATTATTAAGAAATGTAACTTTTCACACATTGTTATGTTAAGAAAATATAAATAAGTTAATTTAAAAAAATAAAATTGTGTTTGATTGTTTGAGTAAAATTTATACAATTATTAGTATACATATTATTTAGATGTTTATTAAATTTGCTTACTTCAATTTCATGTTGTAAGTTGATTAATTTTTTTAGAACACTGTTTGCATATTTTAAATAGTTTTGCAAATGGCGCTTACTTTCTTTTTTTGCTCGTGGAGTTTAATTTTTCAAACAAATCAATCCATATAGTCCAGTAATTTATATATTATTTAACCCATAATATAACAAGTTTATCTTTTAATTAAATTCTGGCATCAGCACTAACAAGCTAACATATATTCATAATATAAATAATTAAATTAAAAACATTATTTAAAATAATCTTAACAAAATAAAATAAAAATAATATATTAATATGTTGAAATTGTACACAGAAAACATAACAAAAATATAAATTTCACACTACTTATATACATTCTCTTTTGCTGATGTCTGTTTTAACAAATCATGACATTCCTAAAGAAGAGTTTTAGTGCATCAAATTAAAATAAAAACATAATAACTAAAATATTTGCATACTTAAAAATATATGTAGGGCTCAGAAGTTGTAGGAGTTACATAGTTTTATATATTCTCAATTTATAGCAGACAAAGCTAGAAATCCAAGCTATATAAGGATTATTTCAAAAATCTAAAATGAACAATATATATTTTGCATATTTGTTTAATTTTAGGGAAAAGTGCATATTTTGTGGATTTTCTTGTGCATATTATGCATATTTTTTAATTTAAAAGAAAATTGATTTTTTTTTTTCATAATCTACATTAGGTTACACCTGTAACCTGACGTTGGAAGAAATTTTTTCAATAAAAATCTTTTATCAAATAATCAATGGTCATTTGAAATTTAAAACGTTAAGAAAGTATTGATAGTTCAGTACAATAACTTAAGAAGTATAATCAAACATTTCCGTACTAGTTATTAACATTTTTCATATCACTGTTTTCAAATCCAAATTGTGAATGTTAGTTAAATGTTAGTTGATTAGTTAAATAATATAAATAATGACCATTTTTTTTTTAAAATTTCTAGTGAATTTTAATTTTAAATAGTATACATTATTTATACTACAAAGAATCATTATCTTTTGGAGGCATATGTCCATACTTGAAAGTCAGTCTTAATTCACCAATTTGGGTTATAGGAAGCACATCTGGAATCCATTCAATAATAAATGGTATTCGCTCCTTTTGATGTAAACTGACAATACCTACAACAATGAATTTAATTTATATTATTTTTATAGTTATTATAGAAGACTTACATTTATAAATGTATTAAAACTGAGTATAAAATTTTATTTTGTTTACTAACCAACTTTGAGATATGTCTTCAAATCATTTGGTTTTATTGGTTGGTGGGATTTATCAATTGATGTACCATCACACTTCTCATGTTCAAAAGCATCATATGTATTGTCTTGGTTTCTGATGAAACTACGACTTATTTTAAGAGGAACAAGAGGTGTTTCAAAAATTTTCTTCACCAACATTATATTAGTAATATGCCAAGTATACTTAGTCAGTGTACCTAAAGGCATAGAGTCGCGTTTCATAAATACTAAAGTGGAATTTGGTAAACGTTTTTTGCAGAAGCAGCACACATACGTTCAAGCAAACATTCAAAAAACGACTGTAACCCAAAATAAAAAATAAAGTAAACTCTAATTTTATCTTATTACCTAATTCTTAATTACAATTTTATCTATCTTAATATTTCATAATTGTAACATAATAATTTTCTACCTACCAGTTTTTAAATTATATAAAAATTAATTTTTTAATTTAAATCATAATTATCAATGAAACATTATTATTCAATAGCATTGTTTAATTATTGAATTAAAATATTTGTGTATAATCTTGTAAGTTCAAAGTAATCTAACTAAAAATATAAATATACACTTCTGGTGTCATAAAGCAATATTTAGTTTTGTGCTGATATTATGCATAACTTTAAAATTAACAATAGATAATTAAGTATACTACTAACTTTGTGAATATGGAATACCATAGTCGGAGGATTGCCATCAAATTGATAATGCATTTCTTGATTAATTCGTTCTGTAACTGAAGACAACCAATTTTCAAAACTTAACACTGGATTGGGATTAACAATTTTTGGTTCTTCAAGACCTAGATATAAAAAAATAAAAAACTGATAATATTTAGAACAGCATAGATACTTAAAATAATTATTATCTTACAATTTTTCTTTTTCATTCTAGAATTATTTTGATTTTTTTTATTCTGTTTCTGAAAAATAAAATTTATAATTTTATTTTTTTATAATTTAATATTTAAAAAAAATAAATTAGTTCAGGCTCTTTTTATTACTACTTAGTACTGGCAATTTTATTAATATGGTATATACTTTATCTAGGAGAATAGAAACTAGTTTTTTCATTCTTTGACCACTGTATTTACTTGGAGGGCTTGATGGATTACAATAAGCTTTTACATATATTTTATCATTTTAATTGAGCCAAGAAATTAAGTTGATTTCATACTGATGATTTTTTTGTTTATATATTTATATTTGATTTATAATTATTCTAAAATAATTTTTACTTTTTACACATTCACTTTTGATTTATTACTTCTTTGGTTATTTGATTTGTATAATTTTAACAACTTTTTTGTTTGACAACAAATACAGAGAACATTCATTTTTCTAACCAGTTTCAGTGTCTGTCTGGATATTTATTTTTTATAATTTGGTTTTATTTTATTGTGAGTTTATCTTGTCTTAGAATTAAATTAAATTTAATCTTGGTTGTAAAGTGTATAGAATAAAAATGTATGTTTGAGACGTATCAATTTCTATTTCTTAATAATGTGTTATTTAAACATTATAAAAAAAATACCTTAAACTGAAATTAATTAATATAATACTTAATGAGTATAAATTAAAAATTAAACGTACAAATAGATTATAACTATTTATTAGTTAGGTTTAGTGACTAAAAAACGATCAATAAATAAAAAATATATACAAATACAAAATGCGACTTTTATGGTTCTATTAAGGAAATAGGAAACCACTTTAATGTCAGATCAAAAACAACTACCGATCGATCAATCACATTATATTCATTTAATTGTGATACAGCAGTCAGAATAAATACAATATATATTATATATCTCAATCATTTTGGTACTTCCTATGAACAGTGGTGTTATTGTATTAATGAACAATGTAGGCTCCTGATCCCAGCAGACTAGAACAGTTCTTGATAGATTGATACAGTTAAAAATATAAGAAATTGTATAGATATTTGTGGCAGTATTTATATTATATTGCTTTTAATTTTAACAAATCACAATGTACATGAGATTTCCATTGGATTTTCAGTCATGATTGGATGGTTAGTTAAATAGTCAGTTAATTGAACAGATGTAGGTATTTTGTTTGGTTTGCATTATAGCTTATTGGTATTTGCTATGATTTGTAGTCTGCTAGTAAAAAATATTTGATTTCTATAATAATTTAATGAAACTGATTAGTTCTATTATTCAGTTTGGTACTTATTACATATTATAGCTATAATAATTTCAGTAATATATTCATTATTTAATAAAAATAAAAAAATATTCACTTTTGAAATAATTTTGGGAACTGTTCTTTGATATTTAGGAGTAATATTGTCTAAGATACAAGTTTCACTGGTTATAATCTGATCACCAAAAAATGTGACTGGTTCATAACTTTCTTCTGTCATTGTCACTTGATCACCTTAAACATCCATTAAATTAATACTTCATATCATTGATTATCACTCTTAGTTGAAATAAATGTTTGCTTATGGCATTATTATATTTTAAACATAGATGATACATATATATATATATATATATATTGAATTACTAATAAGAAAAGCATTTTTATTACTTGGCAAATTGTCAAGTTGAACAATAGTTGCAGATAATGTAGAGATGGAAACAAAGGGGTTAAGATTTTTTTCAAATTCTTGAACCATATACCGTGAACTTGCTATTGCACTTAAACATGCTATATAATGACAGCAAAAGTATGTATTTAAATCTGGTATTTGATCCTAAAAAAAAAATTAATAGAAAAAAATAAAAAATATGTTATAAGTATATTGTATAGTTGTATAGTATAATACAAATAAAAACTTACCATTTGATCAACTGTAACTAGTGTAGTTGTACAGCAAAAGCATCTATTATATTTTCCAATAATACAATGCAAGTACCCTAGTGGATTTTGAGTAGTAATTTTGCATCGTACAACAAATATATTTTCAGATACACGTTGTAAATAGGGTTTTTTCTTATCTATAAAATTTGACCATACTTCCTAAATAACAGACAAAAATTTAAAATGAATACATTGAATGATAAAAAAATATATAAAAACATACTTGTTTTACAGTCTGGGGAACCCTAAAAGATTCCAAAACATGTTGGTTGATTTTCAAAGATACACCAATTGTATTACAATCAAAACAACTTTGTATGTGCTTGCAAGGTTCACTTTGAATACTTGTATTTAACACACTTTCCTATAAAAGACAATAACTTGAGTTAAAATTAATTTTAATTTATTAAAGAATAGTTAGAGCTGTTAGACTATATTTAATTCTATAATCATTCTATAAAAATAAAAAATTGTTATTTAAATGTATATAATAAAAAACAGGATTAATAAATTATTGACATGTTTCATTTATATTTATTAAATAATTGGTTAGGGTAAGTAAAAATATTGTGGATAAATTATATTAATTCCAATTTATTTAATATCTAATTACATTCAAATTTTGGATAATATTTCCAAAAACTGTTTATGAGTGTATATTTATTTACAAATATTAACCATAAACTAAATTTTGTTTTATTTAATTAATTTATTAAATTATAATACTTATGTTCAATTGAAAATGCATTAATATTTTACACTAAATAAAAAGAAAAATTACTCAAATATATCAAATATCAATATTATAAGATTAAATTATATTTTATAATGCTATCTATTCAATCAAAGATGGTTCAGTTAATTTTTTTTTTAATTTTGGAAATTTTTTTATTTATTTCAGATATTTATAAATCCATAAATACAAATTTGTATTATACTAAAGTATCTATTACCTTAAAATGTATTACATCAGTTAAAAATACAATATTTAAATAATTTAATGATATTTAATATAACACAAATACTCCCATTTGCATAATTTCCATATATGAACACAATTTTTTTAGTTATTGAAAATGTGATCAAGATCTATTATAAAATGATGATTATAACTTTGACTTACATGACACTTAAGAATATTACTATCAAATGAACGACCACATGAACGGACTAAGCAAATTCCTGTATCAAGTTTGTTGATTTCTTTATTTTTTGCATCAGGAAAATGGACAAAACCTCTTTCATTGAAATCAATATTTTCAGACATTATATAAGAGAAAATCTAAAACATTTACTCATGAAAACATTTATTGAAAAAATCAAAAACGTAAATGATAATTTTACTCGAGATGAAGAGGATGTGAGTAGACTGCATACTTCAGATGGCGATACTTTTTTATTGTTTGGTTTCAATAACAAGTCACAATTCTTACACACTACAGTCCTTGTACCATTGTACGTTCCACACGACGGACACTTTTTCACTCCCCTTTTAGTAGATCGACCCAAATCAGATAGCAAAGCTTTTATTTTATTAGTATGGGCCATCATGTTCAACTGTAGTCGACCAGAATGTAATAACGTTTAACATAAGAACAGTAATATTATTGCTACATATAAACGTTTCTAATAGTGAATTCATAAGAAATTATGAGGTCAATATAATATGGAAAACAGAATTTTAAAGCTAAAACTAACACTAAATTTATTAATTTGTAATATTTGAAATCAAATCTTATATCATAAAATATTCGTATTATCAAATTAAACACCAATCACGGACATTATAAGCATATGTGTGTATATTATCTGTGATAAGATAAGTCTTATCATGGATAATATATATTTACGTCACAGTCTTAGATGATATATATCTTTTAAGACCGTGATTTATGTATTTATATATTTATTCTGTGATTGTATAGGAGGGCTATATTTTGTCGGAAAATAATTTATTGGAACTGTAGTTTGTCGGAAAAATAATTCATCGGAAAGTTATTTGTCGGAATCGTATGTTGATAAACAATAAGCAATCTTAATCTTATATGTGATAACTGATAAGATTGTCGGATGCATGAACATTAGAGAAAGGACGCCGAACACGTCCGAACGAAGCGTAAAAACATGGTCCGGAATTATCGCATTCCGCCAGAATGCGCGTCGGACAGCAGTGATGTTTTTACACGTACAGCATAGTAAATGTATTGTTTTTTTATTATTATAATCTAAATGACAAAACTTATGAATAATTACTATAAAACGTTTTTTTCATGACCAAGTTGTTCTCGATTGAATATATGTGTTTCCAATAATATACGACTTCTGTAAAAAGAGATATAGTTGTTTTAAAAAATAAATTCGAATTTTTTATACATAATATACGAGTATCTATATATCTATAGGTAGTATAATATCAATTCATGCGTTTTATTACGATTCTCTAATCGCTGTTACCAAATTATACTATACCTATACATTTTATTGTATTTGCTGCCACTGCTTACGATTTACGATTGTATGTCTGGCATCTACATAATAAGCTAAAGCCTCAAAGGCTCAATGTCCATATTATATCCATAATCCATTTGGAGGATAAAATATAATATTCTGAGAAAGTATATTTATAATGAATAAATAATATTTTATAACTAATCCAGTCATGATGTTTACTCTTATTTCTGAATAAGTACTTACGAAGTCGTAAAAATCCCGTAAATCGCAAATTAAATCTAAATCATATCACAACCATAGACTATAGTCTGTGTCACAACTAGGTCGAATATATTTGTAATACAATATAATATTATACATTATTATAAATTTTATGCCTTACCTATGATTCAATTAAATATAAAAATATTTTTTAACGCCATAAGAAGAGAATAACTTACTCATAACAGTAAATACTTCTATAACTAATGAATATATATATATATATATATATATATATATATATATATATATATATTATATCATGTAAAGTAGGTATTTTATGAAAAGTTGCGTAACTATATAATTATTTAGACACTGACATTGTCAATCAACAAATGTGTTCAATAAATGATTGATGTAGGTTTGTAAAATAATCTAATACAGCTTATAATGTAACTTCTCTGTTAAATTTATTAAAAATTAATTTATAAAATAGTTAAATTAACTTGGCTGACTTCCGATGAAGTCTTGTTTTTTCTTTCAATAAAGTTACATATAAATTATAAATAAATAATCATAATAATAATAATAATATAATATATTCAATATATAAAAATTCAACTGGATAGTTGACTGCATCATCTTCATTCAATGCGCTTCAATCTACAGATTTGTATGATGTCACTGCACCAGGCAATTTTTCTTGGACGAGATAATTAACATGCACATTTTTTGGTACCAGAATTACGCTTTCACTCAACTAATTGTGATTCCCGTGATTCTGGACAATATTCGGAAACACCCGTTCAATCAATTCTTCTTTTGATTGGAGAATTGTACAAAAATTGTTTGGCAAATTAATTAAACCGTTTGTGTAATCGATTCGAACTTTGCCATTTCCGATTTCCAACAATTGCTTCGAAAACCGATCTGCAGATTGATCATTGTGCAACTGAACACGCATGTTTATGTTTAGCGTTAATTTTCGCACATATCTTCACAGGAAAGAAGACTTTAGGCACGCATTGATCTCATCTGCCGATGTTGAGTGTGGAATTACGGGCAGTGTTTGCCTAAAACCATCTGATAATAATATCAATGCACCACCAAAAATGTTTTTGTTGCCACGTAGATCTTGCATTGTGTAGTGTATTTCTTCAAGTGATTTTTTTATGCGTCATCATTTTATATTCATCCAATAAAATAATTGCTGTTTGCTGCAAAACTTTCGCCATCACAGAATTTCTTGATATATTGCATATGGGATTATCAATTACCTGTAATACATTAAAAATAATTACATCTCAATTAATGCAAATACATTTCAAGTCAATCGATCAATAAATACAAACAAACTTGCATATTTAACGGTAATTTTTAATGCAGAGTGTGCTGTTTGTCCGCCATCCAACAGAGTAGCAGCTATTTCAAAGAAGCAAGTGCCAATGCAATTTTCCCTTTCGCTCGAATGTTTTTCAAAATTAGTGATATTACAAATGTTTTACCCGTACAACCGAGCGCATTCAAAAAGTTCAATCCGCCGGCTTCATTTTGTACAGCTTGCATGATAGTATCGTACACATTTTATAAAACATCATAAAACTAATTTCGTCAGTGTGCAGCCTTAGTTTCTAACTTAAAAGTGATAACATTTATTTTGTGATAATTGTATGAAAAATTTGTATGTACTTTATTGGTTTTATGTATAATTTTTATTAAACCATAAAATATTTGAAATATACACCACTGATGAGACTCCATAACAATAGCCCAACAGTTCGGCCGTAGCGCTCAACATGAACGTACGCACCTCGTACTGTTTTCGCTCAGTTATTGCCGTAGTCTGTAGTATACACATTAAATATTACTATTATCAATAAACGGTAGATATCATAGACTTTCAAATGCTTAGTTTCGCTAAGGTCGGCGATAAATACGTCTTATTGAAAAACCAGGATCAGAGTATGAGTACTGTTTCGCCTCATACTTCCACAAAATCAAAACGCAATCTGTCCAATTTGTCTTTGTCACCTACTCTTGGTAATAAAAAATCAAAAATATTCATCACACAAACAGATACGCCGTTCTTGACACCGACGATAATGA
>JASXSY010002519.1:0-14169 GCA_034509805.1 Sipha maydis | reverse complement strand
GTACCTATAAGTTTAAATATAACAGTAGAAGCGTAGAAAAGTATTTTCTTTATTTCCGATAAAACTCTGACATGTCTTATGTAACAGATTTTAACATTATGTGAGATAAATAAATGCAGGTTACATACTGAAAATATTTAATCGTTGGTTAATACTAAGAAAGTATTCAATAAATTATGGATTATAAATCATATGACTAATACAATTGGCTGTTTTGCATTAACAAAATTAGTTACCACAGCTTTAAATGAACAATATTCAGTAAGTTAAAAAAAACCACTTAAGATTGGGTTAGGATACGTCCCGGTTTGGCCGGGACAGTACCGATTTCGAGTATGGCGGAGTAGTGTCTCGATGATTTGTTTTGAGACAGCCAATTGTCTCGGAATGATTCTTTAATATTGTATGTTTGTATTTTTTTCAGTGGCGATTCGTGCGGTAGAAATTTTTTTAAAGATTTTTGAAGAGTAGCTTATAGATAACCTAGTGTTAAAATTTTGAACCTTAAGTATGAACAGAAAAACTTTTATGAATTTTTATCTACAAAATAGCTTGCAAATTATCGTGATTTTTATACATTTTATACAAATTTGAGCATTAACGGCTTATAAAAAAAATTTGAGTAAACCGATCACCGATATTTTTTAGTTACGATAAGTTTAACTTATTATAAACCTTGTATTAAATTTTCAAGATTTTTCGGTCTGCCAATTAAATTTTATAGATGTTTAAAAACAAAAATTTTACAAAATTCGAAAATTTAAATTGTCTATAAATAAGTCAAAATACTTTGAAAACTTAACCATGTATAGAAAACGTCAATATAAAGATTTGGTGAAAATTTCAAGTTGTTGCGATTTTTGGTTTTTGAGTTAGAGCATTTTAAAAAAATGTAATTTGTAAAAACGTGATTTTGCGTAAAATTTCCCATTTTTTCGTAATTTTTTTTATCGTTTTTTTCGATTTTTTTAAAAAGTATTGAAAAGTTGGATTTTAGATTAGCCAAAGTACCATCTACATTCATTTTCCTTTCAGAAAAGTTGCTACATAAGCAAATTGAAGCATTTTTACTGCCAAAAAAGGTGTCGTCAGACACAAAAAAAAAAAAATTAAAATTAAAAAAAAAAAATAAAAAAAAAAACACACATCATTGTAAAACCAATAGATTCCATAACTCCGTTCAGAATCTAAAAGAAAGTTTTTGCAGTTGTTCATGTTAAGAAGTTTGTCTATCAGCAGTTAAATAATTATCGGAGCACACATTCGTTGTGCTCTGGACGGACGTACACGAATGAGCTACATACGTAAACAGGTCGGTTAGTAATACATGGCAGTTTGGAGCACAATCAGTGCTTATTTTTATCGCTTCACGTATCACGTCGTTCGTAAAAATAAAAAAATTGTGTTTATGTTTTTTACATGATACATTTTTTTTTCTAATTTATTTTATTTTACCATAACGTAGAGCTTATAGAGTATGAAAAATTAAATGTATCTATAAAAAAATTTATAAAATTATTTATTTTCGTATGATTATTTTATTCTGTTATGTAGGTGTTAGCATTGATTATATAATATATATCTATTATATAATCAATTGTGTTAGTGTTGAATTCTAAGGAAAACTTGTTAGAATATAAGCATTCTAGTGGAGTAATAACCTAACAAAAATACTTTATCAATATTAATTTTCTATTATATTAAGTATTTTGGGGGTCTAAGCTCCTCTACATACATTTATAATTAGTTGTATCATAAAATTTCATTTATAAAATGCCTTCACTGTGTACAGATGTTGATCCGTCCTTGGATATAGAATATGCTGTAGATCCAATTTTTGAACTTAAAAATGCTAATATCTACTTATATAATATTACATTGTAAGTGTTAGCTTATTTAATAATATATACATTTTAAACTCCTATATATATATTTGTTTGATTTTACTAGTGCAAAATGTTTAAATTTTTGTTAATAACAAGACCAACCTATATTATTTAATAAAACCTTATTGAATCAACCATTTATAATAGTTACAAATCAATAATTAAATCATTATATTAGACAGGTGTCTAAATCTTTAAATTTAATAAATAGAGTAGTAAATAATAAATAAATGGAAAAAATCATAATCATAAAGTTATTTTAAATTAATGTAATTTAATGTAATAATCCTAGCAGTTTCATAAAAATTAGTTTTTCTGTTCACATATAATTCGCCCAAATCACTTTATAGGTAAGGATCAACTAATATTAAATACAGTAGTAAAAATGTAATCCAACCCCGATGGCATATTCTCATTCCCATAAAGTATAATTTAAAATATAATGAAAACCAAATTTTATAATGAACTAAATGTCTAAAAAAAATGTCAATTTTTAATAAGGTATTGCAATTAAAATATATCATAAAATAAAAGTAGCAGTGTAATTATATATTTTTAACCATAAATAAAGAAAAATAAAATAATAATCAATTGATCTAAATTTTAGTACAAAAATATTAAGTTTAAACATTTTACAGTTTATTAATTGTACATAATAGTATATAGGGTATGTATATATGTATGTATATACACACACACACACACACACACATTATTTGTAAAGTGATTCTATAATGTAAGTGCTAAGTCATA
This sequence comes from Sipha maydis, assembly GCA_034509805.1. Taxonomy (NCBI): domain Eukaryota; kingdom Metazoa; phylum Arthropoda; class Insecta; order Hemiptera; family Aphididae; genus Sipha; species Sipha maydis. The sequence goes on along the minus strand of JASXSY010002519.1, from coordinate 11,530 downwards.
CTTTAATTAGATAATTGGAACTTTGGAGGTTATAAATAATTATTAAAATCAATACCAATATTATTATAAAAATTTCAACTGCATTAAGTTTTCTGTTTTTCTATAAAAATACATTGGTGTTTATGTATATTAAGTTAAGTAGATTTTTAATAATTTCATACTTAGAATACATAGATATTATTTAAAAATATAAATTTTTAAATAAAATTAGTTGCAATTTTATTAATCACAATTATATACATTGACTATTAATGAACAATTTAGGTCAATGACCAAGTTCAATTAGAAGGGTGACAAATTATACTTCTTTTCTTGAGGTAAAAGTTTATAAATATAACAATTATAAAAATATTTAATTTATGTTTCTTGTATCTTGAATCTGTATTAAAATTCAATTAACTTTTATTTACAGAGTATTTTTTCATTATTATTCCACTTATTTTTCTTTCAATTCTATAGATTTGTCTGTACAATAATTGGTATTTGGTACTGATACTAAAATAATTTTATTAAATACAATCTCAAATATTTGTTCTATAAAATATTAATAATGTCACTTAACATACATTTGTGACATAATTATTAAAATTAAAACAATTAAAATTATAGAACATGAATGTGTTTCTTCGTTTTAAAAGAAACATGTACAATTGTTTTTGTAATAATGGAATAATAAAAAGGAAATGGTTAAATAAAATATTAATAACCTTCTTGCCATTGCTTCGTATCTAGTTTAGCCTGAATAACTTCCAATTGTCTTTTTGCTTCACATTGTGGGAAATTTTGTAAATCATAATACTGAGGCGCATATTTTAGTAACCATTCCGCTAAATAATAATAAAAATAATTCAGATAAATACATATGTATTTTTTTTAAATTGTTTGATCATAATAAATTATAACTGATTAAAAATAAAATAACTAAGAAAAAAACATTATTAGTATAATTAATAATAGCATTATTTTTTTTAGTACTATTACCTTAACAGATATTTAAAGTAAAATTAATGAGTAGAACATTTTTATTTAATCAAAATTATTTACTTCTAAATTCATATAAAAAAATAAATATCTAATTACCTCAATCTATTTTTCTATAATAACATTAATTATCAGTTATATTACATACATTTTTTATTTAAAATCACCACTTAAAGGAAACACAGAGAAATTATTTAAATTTAGTCAAGTTTATGGTTTTAAGAAATTAGCTTAATGTTAATTATATTATCAAATACTCACGTTTAACTTCGCTAACAGTCCTTATGTAATTTTTGGTGGTTAATACAAATTCATTGTAAATTACCCATTCAGGTTTATGACCTAACACTGTTGAGGGATGTAACTGGACAGTCTGATTGTCTTTTATTGTTAAATAATGTCCAGTCCTCTCTAAGTGTGCAACCTAATAAAAATAATTAAAACTTAAAAGTAGTTAGTAGTTATTAATTATTAATGTATTTAAATATAAATATTACCTGCATAAAAAATCCAGTAGTGAGTGATTTACGAATATTTAAATAATAATCCTTAGATGTAAATTCAGTTGATGTACGTTTTAAATTAAAACGATCCATGATACGAGATAATTGTTGACGAACATTATCAGCAGACTTTAATGACCGAAAATTAATAAAATTATCATAACACCACTGTGCATCCTCATTGTCTATCACAAAAAAAAAAAAAAAAATCAAATTATAACATACTAATTGTTTAAATGTTAATGAACATAGGGAAACTTACTTTGTTTAAATGCATGATATATATTGAGTAGAGTGAGATGATCACCATCAATATGGGCAAATCTCATTTTGGAGTCGTCGGATGCTTTCTTTGCTTCAGAAGGTCGTACAAAACATTGAGGGACTAAACAAGACAATCAGGGGAGGCAGGCCAGACGGGTACGCCCGGATAAGGCCATTGTGCCTCATTTAATAACCAGCAACATACACCTATGTAACTAACCTTATGTTAAAACCCTACCAATTACACTTAGGCATTGTTTTTTTCCGAAAGAATAAAATAATTTATAATTTTAACTAGTAGTTGTTGAATCAATTTTGAACAATATAAATATGATATAGATAAAATATTTTTATCTAAGAAATTATGCATTTATCAGAAAATTCGAAAAATAATCTATCAAAAAGCCTACTCTTAGAAACATTAAGAATCTAATAAAGAAAATAATGAAGCAATGATACTTTAAATTGTATAAAATATTATTTTAGATAATTTACAGAAAATAGATACAATAATAATTTATCATGTAAGAAAATATTAATTTAATTTTAAGAATCATAACCTACAAAATAAAATATAATGCTTAGTAGTGTTTTGAGGAATTCGATTTTTATTCTAGCTTAAGATATAAAACTTTGATAATATTAAACTTAGAAAAGCATTTTAAAAATAATTTTTTACTATTGTAATATGTATAATAGTATGCATATTAGTGATGCACAACAATTTATAAGTGTTACTATAATTTTATACATAAAAATGTAGTATTTAGTTACAAAAATATAAATAAATTGTAAACTCTTTAATATGATAAGCTATAAAAAATCTTATTACAATTACAGTTCAAAAAGATTTAAAAAAAAAACCCTAGGTAATGTATTCGTAAATTAATAACAATTTGAAATTATAACAAAATCATGATAAAAAAAAACAAAATTAAGAGTGCATCACTAACAAATCATACTAATGCACTAAGAAATAGCATTAATAAGTATTGAACTTTGATATTTATAATAATTAATAATATTTTACTTTTAAATATTTAAAAGTTTAAATAGCTTTTTTCTAAATATTTACAACTTTCCATGATAATTATACAATATTCAACCATTTAAATTATTAAATTTCAATGTGTTTTTTATCATATTATCTACAATGTCATATATTAAAGAAATGATTTAATTACAAAATATGTTATTTAAGTTTTTTAAAAATAAAAATTAAAATAAGTTTCAGCATACACATGTTTAAGAGCTTTAAATTCAGTACCCAAATGATTAATACATTTTAAATATAATGTTATTAAAAATTATTATTATAATACATGATTATCAATCATTTAAATCTTATAGAATAATATAAGATTCAAAGCAAGATATGATTCATTAATAATAATTATCTAACTAATTTACATCACATCATTATTTAATTAAGTGGATACTAAATGGGTACACGTTATTCTTCTAGTATATTTCAGTAGATTCTTGTTAAATATAATATAATTATAATAAATATAATTATAATACCATAACATTTAATAACATTTAAAACTCTCAACATACTCAACTTAATATCCAATAAAACTAAATTATTCTCAATTAAACTCAATATCTCAAACCTTCTATTATTCATAGGATTTAACATGACAAAAATTCACATTGCAGATAATTATTAAAATTATTTACATCAATTTAATTAATCATTATAATTTAAGGTAATATGTACTGAGATCTATTCAATAATTTATTAATACAATAAATGCTGCTTATTGTGTTAAAATTACTTTATCACAATAAACTAACATCATCATTTATTTTCTAATTAAACTAACTAACCTGACAACATAGCTGTAATTGATAGAATTTCATTTGAACAATTGAGTGAACATGAAGCAATTAACATCTTTGCTAGTTGTGGATCCAATGGAAATTCAGCCATAATATTCCCTAAGTCTGTTAGATTACCATCATCATCCAAAGCAGATAAGTAGTTAAGTAATTCTAATGCTCTCATCAAAGTTTCAGGAGCTATAAAAATGAAGTATATAAGAGTATACAATATATATTTATTAAAATTAAGTAGAGCATTTACCTGGTGGATCCATAAAATCAAAGTGGACTAAATCATCAATGCCCAGTTTTTTTAATTGTAACACAACTGAACCCAAATTTGAACGCAATATTTCAGGATATGTATTTTCTTGCATTTCATTTTTATAAGCTTTTTCTGTGTATAATCTATATAAAAGTTAATTAATAATAATTGATTTGTTTTTTTACAAAATCATAAATTAACTACATTCTGGTAAATTAAAAATTTAGATTTCAAATTAGTAACTTAAGATAGCAATATTAACAAACCTTAAAATAAGATAATTTCTTAGTATATATATATATATATATATATTGATACAGAAAATTAAATGTATGTAACAAATAATTTTGCAGTGTATATGCTTTTAAGAAAATATCTAGAATTATTCATAATAAGGCATATTTTCAGAGTAAAAAATAATACTAAGACACTAAATGATTTAGATATTATAATACATAACAAAAAAAAAAAAAAAATAATAGAAGACAGAATTATATGAAACCCACAAAATATTTAGACTATTCAAAATTAATGCACAACAATACTAAACCAATTTTACTGATATCGATACGACTCATTTATTGAAAGTATTCAATATTGAAAATCGTAATTAAGTTATTAAATTTATATTTTCAATAAAATGAAAACCTTTTTTTTAATGATTTATTTTAAAAAAGCAATGAAATATTACTGCCCTCTACATTTTTCTACCCTATAGGCCAGCTGCCTATTCTGTCTATTGTGAAATCTGTATCTTGACTATATCAATAATTGAAAATATATTGTTGAGCAACACTAGTATTTAGTGATATAATAATGACATACATAATATAATTTATGATGATCAAATAAATTGTTCATTTTTAAGATAAATTTTTTTTATTATCCATAGCATATTTCATCATTATAAATTTAAATGATTTGATACAAATTCAAAAAAAATAAAAAATGTATTGTATAAAAATATACAACATATAAATTTGTACCTGAAACACTTTCCAGCTCTTGTACGTCCAGCACGACCAGCTCTTTGTTGGGCAGAAGCTTTACTAATAGGAGATACAAGTAATGATTCAACACGAATTCTTGGATTATATACCTACATTTAAAATTTTTATTTTTTACCATTATTTCATAATTATTTGTAATATAAACTTTACCTTTTGTTTGGCAAAACCAGGATCAATAACAAATACAACACCATCAATGGTTAAAGATGTTTCAGCAATGTTTGTTGAAACCACCACTTTACGCCCAATAGCTCCATTTGGCTTATTAGGTGGAGCTGCCTCAAAAATTCTTTGTTGTAAATTTGGTGGTAGAGTGGAATATAATGGAATACATTTTAATTCACCAACATCTGGTCCTAGATTGTCGATTTCTTTTTTTATTCTTTTACAAGCTTCTTCAATTTCCTAAGAACATATATTATTAGATTATACAATTTGAGTTAGCAAATAAATATGATATTACTTCTTGTCCAGTAAGAAACAATAAAATATCCCCAGCAACTTCTTCACACATATGGATTTGAATAACTGTACGAATGGCTGCTTCTAAATAATCCCGTTCAGGTTCTGGTGTATAAAATATTTCTACTGGGAAAGTACGACCAGGAACATTCATAAGAGGAGCATTATCAAAATATTGCTAAAATACAAATAAATAAATAATAAGCTAAATATATACATTTTAATAAATGGTTGTGTAATTAATTTACTTGAAATTTCCCAGCATCCAATGTAGCAGACATGATAACTAATTTAAGGTCTTTTCTCTGCTTAATAACTTCTTTCAGTACACCCATTAAGATATCTGTAGCTAATGTTCTTTCATGAGCTTCATCAAGAAGAATAACTTGATAGGTTTCCAGCATAGGATCAGACATTCCTTCACGAAGCAACATACCGTCTGTCATATATCTATAATAATAATAATAAGTTTATTTAGCAAAAACAATATACATTTACATAAATATGTTAGAATAAATACATATGACACAATGTTTGCAACTCCCCTTTAAGCGTAAGCTTGTTTTGGGGGGTGTAAAAGTTTGAGTACAATACAAAATTGGAAAAAAAAAAGATAATACAAATTATTATAAGATTTACATAAACTAAGATAAACTAAGAAAAAAAAAACATTTTTAGTAAAACGATATCTAAAATCTATAAAAATATTTATCATAAAAAATAACATAATTATAGAAATGTTTAATAAAATTTTAAAGAAGAAATATATTTTTATTATTTTTAAACTATATTACTTTAAAAGAGTTCTAGATGAGGAGCAATCTTCAAATCTTATACTATAACCAACTTCAGAACCAAGACAAACATCCATTTCTTCAGAAACACGCTGAGCTACAGACATTGCTGCTACTCTTCGAGGCTGTGTACATGCAACACCTTTGCGACCAAAAACTGAGGAATATTCTACACACCTAATAAATTAAAAAATTTAATAGATTAAGATGATACAAATAAATCAGAGTAAGAAACTAATAGTTTACCATTGGGGAATTTGTGTAGTTTTTCCAGATCCAGTTTCACCAACTAAGACAATACATTGATTATTTTTCAAGAGACTCATAAACTCCTCTTTATATTCAAATACAGGCAGTTGAATTCGTTTTTTATGTAGTTCAAAATACCTAAATTTATAAAATAAGGTACATAATTATAAAAAAATCTACAAAGAATATTTATTCAACAAGACTTACTTGGGGGTATATGGTAAATTAGTATAAGGATTTGTTTGTAATTGAGCAGAAGAAGTAGGTTTCATATATACTGCTCCTTCAGCTCTGAAAATGTATAATTAAAATAAATCATTTTATACTTATGCGTGTTTTATATTATATATTATAAATTCAATAAATTATTTATACTTCATAATGTATAGAACTAATTACTAAATTAAATTACCATAGTTACTTTTTCAAGTTAGCATGTATGATAAAGGGAGTGAATACAACTTTAAGAAGAAAAATGTGATAACTTTTAATTCATTTTTGTTGCTTTCAAATCATTAGGTATCTATAATAATGTACCCACAGAAATTACATTTTGCACCATACACTTGAGTATACAAACAAATGTAAATTTAAAATTAAATGTACAAACTTCTCTTAATGAGTATAATTTAATACAGATACAACAGACAGCAAATGCCAGATAATAGTAATACAACAGAAAAGTCAGCACTTCGCGTTGACAATAATTCACCCGCTCACAACAGAATAACAAGACCTAGGTCGAGTACACATAGCAGCTCTTAGGTGTAATGTAACAGTGATGCTAAAGTATGTATGGCGTTTAGCATCACTGTTACATTACATTACATTTTACTCCAGAATGCTACAATAAGTATGTATGGTCTTACTGTAGCATTCTAGAGTATAATCCCAGACTTCAGTAACTGAATATGTACATAGTGAAAAGTAAAACGTTCTACGAATCACACTCAAAACTTGACAACAATCCTGAGCGACTAAGCTGTAGGTTTGATAGATACATAAATATCGGGAACAGTACTACACTCGAGTCTGACGACAGGCAGCAGCGACAAGGGTATTTGTCCTATGTCGGACGAGGTGCCGACACGGAACTCGGCTTACTTTTTGTTCTTGGTGATGTACGGGTCGATAATGTCAAGGCGTCGTTTGGACATGGTGCGACAGCGGTGTGATGTGCGGACGCGTGTGGCGGACGTAAATACGTACGGGATTGATCTTCAGGCACGTGAATTCCCGATGGAAACGAGTAGCGCGCGCACAAGACGGCGAAACACCCCCGGCTCTAGGACGAGTGGGTAAAGTTCATGAATACGGAAATGCGAACTGAAAACCGCAACACAGTGGTAACAGCGTTAAACATGTGAACAAAACCACGAAACGTATCGGAAGGAATTATTAATTTCCCCGCTAATCGTGAAGTCGCGAACTCGGGACTAACGAGTTAAGAGATAATGGATCCCCTTCCTTCACACTCATTTTGGTCGTGGACGCGGTAATGGTATCAACAGTGTGTCGTGTAAACAACGGGTGGAATTCGCACGATATGGTCATTCTGTTTGTGCCTGCTCGTTACCGATGGAAATCAATATAGTTGTTAATAAATATTTAATAAATATTAATAATTTTATTTATGAAATTTGTTAATTAAATATGTTGATCAATTTTCGATTCGTTTGCTTGCCCGTATCGAAGTTTGAAAGTTTACATTACTGTAAATCTACTGATCCAGAACGTCTCAAAAATCATATTATTATAATTATTATAATAATAATTCACAACAAATATATACTTGTATTATTATTCTGTAATTTTTCTGTCAATGATTTACAACTAGAGCTACCTATCCGCTTAGTTATTAAGTAAACGTCAAATCATATAATATAATTTTATAAAATTATCAAATAATGATTAAACGTTTACTTAATAACTAAGCGGATAGATAGCTCTAATTGTAAATCATCCACAGAAAAATTACAGAATAATAATACAAGTATATATTTGTTGTGTATTATTATTCAATACTACTTGAGGAGTGGGTCACGGTCTATATTCGTAGATCGCATGATTAAAGTAATGTTATGGTCAAGGTGAATATTTTTATTTATACAATCGAACATATAACCTGATTGACTGAACAACGTACAGCCAAGACTTTCATAGGTACTTATCATTTAATTTGAAATTTTGAAGGAGAGTTGTTTGCATAGGTGGTATTACGGGGGTGGCTGAGTAGGCAACTGCCCCTACTGCGAACCGTACCTGTATTAATACATAATTCCTTAAATCTCCGTTTTCTAACTCTAAAAAAATAGATTTGTTCCAAAATATCTGTGAATGATAACACACACTTATAAAATATTCTATTATTTAATCTATTCTGTGATTTTATTATCAACGAATCCTGATGCCAGAGCGATACATGGAGCTATAAAATAATAAAATTGACTGTATTTTTACACGAAAAGACATAACACAAGAATATTTCTTCGGGGAAATCAACTTATACCTGAGTGATAAAATAAATTAATAAACAGTGATCCAATCTCGTCACACATAGCATGGATAATGGTGTATTTAGGAATTTCAGAATAGGAGCAATACATATTTGATAAGTTATCATATGAATTAAAAGAAAAGAAACTTGCTTACAATGAATTGATAAAAAGGTTTTTTTTTACTTTTTATAGTTTTTTGATATTACTCCAGCAAAAGTAAGAGAAAATGGTCAAGTAGGTATCGCAGAAAATTTATCTAAATGATTTAGCGACAAGTTTTATTAATGAGTGTGTACAGTTTAAAAATTATATAAAAATTATTGAAATTAAACTTAAACAATACAAATGTTACTGTTAATAAGATAATTTGATATTACTAGTGTTTATCAATACGTTGATTTTACTTTACGTATTTTTTTATTTACACCATCTACAAATTGTAGTGCAGAACATTATTTTTCAATACTAAAAAGAATAAAAAACTATTCACGGTCTACAGCTGTAAAAGACCCGCTGTTGAGTCTTATCGGTATTACCAATCGAAGCTGAAACATTGATTAAAATATATTTAATCAATGGCTAAAATACTCATTTCATTCGATTTTGAAAAAAACAATCAATGATATTACAACTTCTGAATCAAGAAAAAAAATTTAAAATGTTTATTTAATTAGTTATTTATTAGTTTTTTCTTTATGTTAATCTTTCATATATTATAATATAATATATGGAATATATATTTCATATAACGTAATGTATTTTGATTTATATTGTTCAAAAATTGTTAAAATAAGTAATAATAATAATGAAAGTTTTTTTTGGGGATGAGGGGCAAAATATGTGTTGCTCCTATTCTGAAATTCCTAAATACACCACTGCTTGCAGCTACAATACTTTTTGATATTTATTTTGAGGTTGTTATTAAAAAACAGCTATACGCTAATTGTCGATACAATATTTATATACTACACAGGTTGAAATGAACAATTTAAAATAGGTAATAGTTCTTATGGTCATTTTAGTGTATATCAACTAGCAGTTTCAGATTTGCCCATTATTTCGCAAATAATGGAAATAGTAATTCACAATTTTTTTGTTTTTAGAAGAATAGAAGACAATTATAATTGAGGAACGCACAAAAACATATTAAGATAATTAATCCTGATGTCAATCGCAAAACAAGTTCCGAATATTAAAACAAGCTCATTAAGTCACACAGAAATTCAATTAGTCATATTAAAAATATTTCCAAGAAATTCATAAATTATTATAAAAATGAAAACATACATTTTTGAAACGGTATAGTTATCTTATCCAATCTTCGTGTGGTTTCTTAAATTATAGAGAATACAGTGGGTTTTAGTCATAAGTTCCAGAGTAAACCCGTAACAAAGGAGTTCATGGTCAGCTTTCTATAGAGATAATATAAATGTAATTTATATAATATATTCATTTATTTTCATTTTTGTCAATTATATTTATCATTTTACTTCGAAGTAAATTATAAAGTTATTGATGGGGTTCTTTACTTAATATATTGAGTTCCGGGTCCATTACCGCTCGAGCCCTCTGGGAGGGGTTTTCAGGAATGGAAATAGAAAAAAAATTTTAAAAATGAGGGTTGGTATGAATTTGAAGATGATTTTAAAATTAAGAATAGTGTAGCTTGGCTGTTTCAGTTACTTTAAGAATGTGGTGATCTATGTGAAGGGTTATATGGTTAGATATGTAAGGGGAGCATTTATCATAAGCCTGTATATTTTTGGATGAAATACTAGAATTTTTTGTACGTTAAATTTTTAACAGTGTCCTAGAGTTAAATATAACTAGATGGGCTTAGGAAAGAGATTATAGATTTATATTTTGGTTTTGAGTTTTATTTTTGAACATTTGGATGGGTCTGAGAAGGTACTATTTTTACTATAATTAGCCCATGTAAGACGTTTTTAAAAAATTAGACCTAAATAATTGACAATGTCCGATTTTGGTATTGGTTCATTGTTTATGTATACTGGCGGTGGTTGCTATAATGAAAAGCAAAGGTTACGTTATGTCCTACGTGAACACGAATTTGCGGCTGGTGCAAACGAATTCGCGATGGCTGCATTCTCCTTCCGCAATATGTCCTACCTATTTGCGGCGAACGCGACTTTATAATTGACCATATTCCTATACTTTTTGTTTGTTGATGTGCTGAGTCTGTCCTTATAATTTTTATTAAATTTATTCTAGAGAACATTTTTTTTTTGTACCTAGGATACAAGAAGCTCCATATTGACCATACAAAAATATTTAATGTTTAATATAATGTAATATTATAATTTAATAATTTATATTACCTGTTTATATATTCGTATATTATAAACATTAATAATTTAATAAATCGTAATATACGATCGCTTGGAATACGATTACTCGCTTAAACGCGTCACCAAAAACAAAATTATTTTATTTTCAAACTGTGCGATGAACACTGACGAAAGAATTCATTCGCACTGCCCGTGTTTATCGTGTTCGATACGTTCACATAAGATATAATGTTGTCTTATGTCGTATGTTTATACATTTTTTTCCGTTAATTTTGACGCAGCAGTGGGAGTACCAACGTGATAAAACATTGGAGAGATGTTGATTTTATATCAGGATCAATGTAGGTGGAGTAATTACTTTGTCGTCA